>JASANE010002254.1:0-14374 GCA_030248225.1 Trileptium ribeirensis
GTGAAGCCTACATCCTAAAGACGAATTGAAGATTGAATTTTGGATGAAATTCGCCCTTATGTTGATACGGTTATAGTTTCCTAAAAATAAATCACGATAAATATATCTAAAATTCTAAATTCTGACAATGGAATATGGCACTATACCGAATATGGCGGAAACGTGTCGACAGTTCACAGGTCGTGAGTCAATTAAATTGTGTTTTCGCACGGATCAGTGCAGGTAACGGGTCACACCACCGAGCCGGGTAGTAAATAAATTCCAGGTCTTACACAAATCGTTTCTATTTTTGCACTTCTGCCCACGCCGCAGTGGGGTCGCTGGGCAATGGCAATGTTTATTTGTTATTTAATGTATGGGTAAAGTTAAGCTGCGCCCGTTACCATCCACTTTTGTCAAAAACAAATGCGATTCCGTTGTTCACTAAACATAAATTTCAATTTTGCTTAAAAAAACAGTAATTAGTCCATTTCATATTTCATATATTATAATTGGAAAATGTTCACGAACACATTGATGTTAAGGTACAGGTTCCGAGTTGCATTCGCTAATGGCATTATGGAATAGAAAAGTGTCGAAATTAGATATGGATATAGAAATCCGAGTGTTGTTCTCTGACAACGTTTTATACATGGTGTCAAAAGAGGATGGTTGGTGGCGCATCTTAAGTTTACTGTTGCATAATAGTTTAACATGCTCTACGATTGAAGTAAATTGTGATTAATTTGCCATTACAGCAAAAGAAAACAAATTTAAGTTCTTATTGAGAAACTACATATAGTTCATGCAATTATCGGGGAGAAGTTTTAATGTTTGGATGTTGTGTTGTTATTCTAAGTAATAACCACAACAGTACATCAGTCTATGTCATACATGCTAATAGGGGCTGAGATAACCCTCTGATGCGTCGAACTCCCTTGGCACAAAACGCTGAACCCTCTTCTGGCAGACGCTCAATCCATCAATCGCCCCACGAGGCTTCAGCTTTCCCCACAGACATATGACGTATTGTCCACATGCATAAGAACGCGGTCCGAGGTGCCAGGTGATATAGTCGGTGCTTTGTGGGGTCATCAGGCCATAGGAGACATCATCGAGTCGGCGTAGGAGCTCTTCGGGAGGTTCGAATTTTTTGGAACTCAAATTTTTCTCTCGATTTTTCCCAATTTTGGTCAAAACTTTAAGCGTACCTTCGATGTGCCGAGGCGGCCGCCGTGTCTGTGTGGAGGGATGTAGATGGTGGTAGGGATAGAGCGGGCTGCATTGCTACCTGCCAGGGGGTTTGGGGAAGGACCCGAGGGAGAAGGTACCAGCCTAGGATGATAATCCACCCTCTCCCCTATGAGCATGCATATCAGATGTGTGAGCCGACTTGGTTGAGTCAGCAACGTTATCTCCAACAAGGCCTGTCAACAATTTACATTTTATGTTTGATCTTTTATATTATATAATTTTGATGTTTTAAATCTACATCAAATTTTGGCCTCTATTTTCTTGCGGTTGTAAATGTTTTTACGATTAAGGTCATATAGAATTGATAGATTTTCATCGTCGAATACTTTTAATATTTCTATATAATGTCACAATATTTTGCTGCTCAATCGAATGTACGAATTAATAATAGTGAAATCATCTTCATTCCTAATCCGGCTGGTAAAATTTAGCTACTGAAAAAGTTTTCTACTGAACAGAAGAATTCACGATGGCACTTCATGATTGAACCGAATAATTTCAGACAGTTTAGTTTAAATAGAAGAATCAATTATATCTTTAGTCAACGCTTAGGCTTGAAAGATTTAAAGTGGCTATGAAACTAATAAAGTTTGATTCCTGTTTACAATACATATATGTTAATTATAGTTGTGTGTTAGCGAGTCACTGGTCACATCTAGTGAGCCGTCTTCATCTCTGCTATAAAGGCTAAGCACAGGGTTCACGCAGTTAGCTGACGATGTTGGAGCGTGACTCTGGAACATTATTTAATTCGCATATTGCAAATTACCTAGTTAAAATTGATAGTTACTCGCGTAAGCCATAATTATAAACAGCCGATCGCAAATATCACACAGCAGCCTTTTCAAATTTTACACCAGTAATATAATCAACTCAAGATGGAACACGTTTAGCAAAGTTTACAAGTATATAAGTGTGAACAATGAGTATACTTTAGTTTTAATGTATTTTTCAAAATATTCATAATTTATGTTTGTAAATTACTTCAAAACCATCATGCCACATTACATTTGATTTTAGGTTCATCTCCGATACGCTGCGGTAAGGAACATGGCTTTCTTTGCTAACTAAACAATTCCACATTGTAGCGACCAGTATTTATGTCTAAGGAATTTATGTCTAGCAATTATTTGTGCTTGTAGCAAGCTGTTGATCCATTGTATATCATAATGATACTGATAATATGTGTCGTAACAAAATACTTGCTGGTTACCAGCACGGATTGATAACCAAACGTTCCACAACCACCCATCTGCTAGATTAATGATTGGACAACATTTATTGATCATGGCTATTTTCTTGACATAATTTTCCTGTATGTAGCTAAAGCTTTTGATAGCGCATCGCACGTTAAATTGGTTGAGTGCCTTGCAAACATCGGTATCATTGGAAATATATTAAGCTGGTTTCATGACTATCTTTTAAAACATACTCAATTTATAGACATTAACAATGTTCGATCAAAAATTAGTTCTGTTCCTCGAGGACGTATTGTAGGACCTATGTAATTTGTAAGATATATAAGTTCAATGGGTGAAAATGTTCAATATTCAAGCTTAAAATTTTTTGCTAACGATTCGAAGCTATACTTTCGGCTTAGAAACACGGCAGATACGACATTTCTCCAAGACGATATTAATCGTCTTGGTATCTGGTGCAATAGTCCTTAATTGAAAATTGCATACCTCTAAGTATGCCACAGTTAATGTAGGCAACATGAATCCTCTTGCACAATATTTCATAGATCAGTAGCGAATTCTGTCGGTTCAAAATTTTAAGGATTTAGTAGTTTCATTTTCAAACAATTTTAAATTTTCTGCTCATGTTAACAAAATAGCAAATTCATGTTTGCAAGTCGTTCACTTTGTTATTCGAGTCTTTATGTGTAAAAACGTAAATGTCATGAAACGTATTTTATGTATTATATAAATATATATCAGACCTAACTTGCAATATTGTTCTGAAGTGTGGGATCTACATTTCGTAAATCAAATTAATAGAACCGAGAGAGTTTAACGTGTTTTTACTAAACTTTTGCCTAGTTTTATAATCTATCATATGCCAAATAGTTCACAGGTTTTTACATTCGAACCCTCGAGCACTAGAATGTTACAGCGTGATTTGATTACGATTGTATCAAATATTTCATAGTTAAGTTGATCTTAACTTTAGCTCTTTTTCACTCTTAGCCAAATTTGCTATGCACAATCAAATAATTAAATCTATTTGTTCACAGATCTTGTTTAGACTTAAGGAAGTGCCCTTTTCTCGAAGAGTTGTACAACCTTTAAACAGTTTACCAGTCTCTGTTGTGGCTGCTCAGTCTGTAACTGTCTTCAAAAGTCGTCTATCTGATTTTAGTTGTGATAGTTATCTTAGGTTGTGAGATGTAGATTGATAGCCGTCATCCACCTAACCGTGTTCAACTTCAAATTTATAATTATAGTATTCTATGTTGAAGTTTTGTTAATACTAGTGCGGCTGTCTAAATAAACAAACAGATAAACCATTTCGGCTATCCCATCTTAAATTTGTCAAATGGATTGGTGTAACCGATAATGTCATTTCGGTGGCACGATATTCAGACCATGGATTTGTATTGCTGCACAGACCAGAAATTTGTTGATCATGTACGTTCCCACAATGATACAAGTCGTTTCGCTCATTTTTATTTTTTATAACATCTGCTGCTACACCCTAAAGTTGCATCCGATTTCGTTGCTAGTCATAAATATTTCGCAAGGCCATCATTCTGCTAAAACCCTATGTTTAAACTGGATTCATTTCCTAAAATAAAGGTGTTTCAGTTTACTATTTGTACATTAGAAATCTGCGCTTCATACATGGCCAATGACCGTGTAAGCTTTAACAACAAAAGATGATATTGACTCCACAAAACACAGTCATAAAGTAGGGTCTTTGCTTAGCAAACGAATATGCCTAGCCATGCCTGTTCACTGGATGCTACGCTGTCACCGTTACGTTTGCTAGCACAACACCTAGAATAAACATTTTAAAACATACTCATAGAAAGCGCTGTTCATCCAGCTTGAGAAGACCCCAAAAGTAGACTAGATTAATCCATTTTAGGAAATAGTCTTTGATTTGTTTAGGTGTTGTTGCCTCTTTACTGGCTGCTACGCTGTGAGAGTGGTGTTGACTAGAGCGGTACATTAATCTAAACGCTTAAATTGTACTCTTAGAATTTGGTGTTCTGTCAGTTTGATAAGACCCTAGTGACAACAATAAGCTCCACTTAGCAAATGGCTGTTATGTTGATTATGGACTGTTGCCAGGTCGCTAAATGTAGTATTATACATGATTTGACACGTAGGTCAATATTTGAAAAGATACAATAGCTTCGTAATATTTGAACCACCAGATCTGGAAAATTTTCAAATCCAGTTTCAAAACTCCAGCAGATATTTAGTTTTTCATAAATGTTAATATTGCCAGGCTTAAATCAGGGTAGAAAAAAGTAATCATTTAGCGACGCAGCCGCACCCTTACCTTTAGAAGGCGAGTTCACAAGGTTACAAATCACCAGTGGAATTTAATTTTGATAGATTTTTTTCACTGCTTTACGTTTCGAATAGATTATCGGCTTCATATTTCGCGATTTGAAATTTTTCTGAACTCGAAAAATTCTCATCAACATAGATTTAATGTGTTGTACAATATTTATGCCAAACATGCAGTATCGAATAGGTTATTTATGTTTGCTGTATTAAATTTGACTCAGCGTTTTACAGTACAGTAATATAAAAATTTGTGTAATAACGAATAAAATACGACAAATACTAACAGGGACACGTTTTTCAGCCCGGAATGCATGCATGAAATACGCCTTTACTTTCTACTTGCCCACACTGCTATTTAGAGCTTGAATGTATACATAGTGCCCATGTGAGATGGGAAGTACTGTGTTCACCAAATTATGATTCGAGAAGAGAAACAAATATAATTGTGTCGCCCAAACATACCACATATACAAAATTGCACCCATTTTAAAAAGATGCCGACATGTATGCACAAATTTCAGTTATGTAACTTATTGTTCAGTATATTTCCCCATACTGATTTCAAGCGGTAACCATCATCTGAGAAATCATTTAAGTGCAGAATATCATGGTGTTGTATCTGTGCCTACGAGATATTATTATCAACGGGTTCGAATGAAGTTTCAAATGCTGCAAGCTAAACACAGCAGCAGCGGGCGAATTGATATTTGGTGTGACCTAGCATTTTCAAATCAACTGATACAGTTCTTACTATCGGGATGATAGCATTTACTTCATGTGCAATTTGGTAATGAAAACGTGTCAAACAAATTAAAATCTTTGTCAAATTACGCTAAAGAACAGATGATGAGAAAATGAGGAAAAGCGTTACATTTTTAGAACAAGTGGTGGTACTGCATAGCATGTGTTTTTTAATTATGCTTTCACAGCTGTAGCAGGTTCTGACGTGACATAAATTATCAGAGATAGAATTTAATAAAATTTCATTGTGGCAGTGATTCAAGGCTAAGTGCACTCATTTCTTACGGAAACACTATTCCTATGGGTATTTAATGAGGGCTAAGCTTGCTGTAAACATTTAATTATATGCTCAGACCGTGTTAAATTTATTCGTACGTTGACAGTCAGCACCCGCAGAGATCATGTACTTGGTACAAACAGCACACCCACAAAGACACAGTATCATTCGTATTGACGCTATACCTTGAATTTTTAACGTTTTAGTTTACGCTTATATTCAATCAGTTAACTTACGGATTTGGTAAATGTATATTTTTGTTGCAGAGCATAGCTTATAGCTTCTAAAATTTTAAAACTAACAAATTTGTTCTCTACGTCTTGTTTTTCCGCGGCGGAGGTCCTGAATGCTATATATCTTAGCTACGACACTTCATATGTCACATTGCAGGTCAATAAATATTTTCTATCTGAAGGGTTTTAGTTTGTAATGCTGGCGTGACCATCCAGGTTATAAAATGCAGTCACATAAACTGCATGATTTAGAAGTATTGATATGCTAAAATATTTAAAGGCAATTGTTTCGCAACTACAAAAAATAAAACTATAGTCGTACTATTTATGAAATGTTCAACGTCGCTGCCAATATCGTTTAGCTTATGGAACAATAATTTGTAATATAAATTAAATTGCATGAAAACAGACCATTTGTGAATTCAGATTAGTATTTGCGTTTCGCAAAAATATTGTGGGTAATTTCATCTAAAATGACACGTTGTAGGAATTTATCGATTATTGCAATGAGCCTCAGGACGATTGTATAGATAATTAGAAAAAATTATCTATATATAAAATTAGATTAATAAATAAATGTAGATAATTAGATAGGTTTAGATATATGGGCGGGTTTAAAAATTGTCAGTAATTGTTTGAGGTTCGTAGTCGAACAAATTCAGGCTAAATCTATTGTTGCGACAAAATTTTATTCAACATTATAGGAAATACGCGAAATGCATGAAATAATAAACAAATTTTAGCCTATCTGTTGACTAAATAGAATCTTTAAAACTTGAATTCGGAGTAAGGTTGTAGAATAAACGAATCAGATTTCACCAATATATTATCATTATCGCAATTCTTACAATATCATGTACACAAAAGATTACGTGCAGTAATTTCATCAGTACAGGAATTTAATATATGGCCAAAATGGCTGGTGCTATAGAAAATACAGCAATGATCAGGTCCAAAATATACATAAATGTGGATAACATAGGACGACGGTGAGCGAAATAAAACCGACTACTTGAAGTTTTACGAATGGAATATTGAAGGATATCGCTTCTGCTTGTATGAGCTAAAATTTCTTAAAAAATCATCATGACTCCTGTCTTCGGCGCAGCAGATGAACACTTGGTAGTAAAATCAAATGATGTATCTTTTTTCTCGATGCACATACAAAACACTATAAATTGAAATAGCCCGTTGTAGCAGAAACATAAATGTCAAAACAGTTGTCCTAAAATGCGTTTAAATTGATTTTTATTAATCAAATTACTGTAAATTGTATTTGAATCTGAGCCTAAATCAGATGTAGGCAAAAATGTTTTTTTCAGATCCAAACGTTTGCGTTAATTAAAAACAGCATTTATCCAATTTAGTGACCAGGAAAAATTAGATTATTGCGTGATTGCTAAAATAAAATTGTCTTTTATAACGATTTTAAAGATAATTAAGTATTTTATTATTCATAATATTGCTGTATTTGTCAGCGTTATACCTACATAAATGTAGTGTAACGAAGTGTTTTTTAAATATATAATGACTCCTGGATCTGAGATTATTCGATACTGTACCGTATTGTGTTCTGTAATCGGGCAAACGATGCATGATTCTACGGAATTAGTCACATTAATAAGTTTTTTTCTTTTTAGCCGGTTGCGATTACTCACATGACAATAATTAAAGTCACCATTACTTTGATACTTTAATTTAATTATTGGTAACTTTACAACTATATATGACCATGATATCCAACTAAAATGTTACAAATGACTTGCTGAAAAGCATGAAATTATTAAAAAAACTATAATCTTGGCTTTAGTTTCAACTTTTCTAACTATCCAAAAAAGTTTCCATCTAAGAATTTTAGAAGAAACATTTAGATATACTAGATTCTTCTTTACAATTGTGGGTCTTTAATGGTTTCTTATAACCAAATTCTTAAATGGAAGCATGAAACTATAACGTTTAAAGTGGAATAAGCTGAGATATATATTAAAGCTATGCTATTTTAAAGATTAGTTACTATTTGTTGCTGTTTTCACTATATTGGATATTATTCTGTTAAATCTAGCTCAGTCTTAAAAATGCGTCCATTGGAAATCCAGCACCGGGCGTTCTGCAAGCGTAGCGGACGCTATTAATGGCTATACCACGAGCCATCTTGAAACTCTTGGCATTTATAGATTTTAGCATAGCCAGCGGATTAACGCTTCACTGGTAGTTATTATACTATACGATCTGAACAGTCTGTTCTTGCCACGTAAGCCGGTGCTTGCGGTATCGATTCAGCTAAGTTTATTTACCACAAAAAGAAATCGAGCTAAACAATGCAAACAGTATTGGCAGCAACAACGAAATTGGCAAGAATCTAATACAAAATGAGGCGGTTTATCGTCACATATGCTTGGAGATTTTATTTTGTGCTGCTGAACAGGAATTTGATCATACTTTTGGTCGATATGCAAAATAGAGATACCTAGAACAATCATTAAATTCGTTCAAACTCACATGCATTACAGTGGAATGTTATGTGGCATACCTACACTGACCCTACCAGTGCATTTATCTGCCAGCATTTGTTTTCTAATTTAAATAATATAAATCACATAGTTATTCAAGTTCTGCATTGAAGGTGAAAATGGTGATAACTACGTTTGGAAGCAACAATCGATTAGGTTATTGCTATAATATAATCCAAATGTGTTGCAGTGCATGTTTGCATGGAAAACAACAGTTTCCGAGGGCAACTAATAAAAACCCATACGGATTTTGGGCAATTGTACAGCATTTCAATTGAGTACCAGGACAGAATGCTAACAATAATTACAAGAACTGTATGTTTCTTTGAAGTTTGCACCAACTGATATTCTTTTAAAATTCAAGTAATATTCCTTGAAATTTCAAAGCATTATCTTTTAGAGAATTACATATCTTTGAATTTTCAAAAATATTTCTTTTATATTTCATGGAAATTATTTTGAATGTAGTTACACTATTTGGAAATCGTCAACATTGATTTTTACCTAAACCAAAACATATATTCATAATACATGTATGTCGTATCAGGTAAACCGGCAGGACCTGAAATCGCAGAACCGGAATGGGTAAACAGCAATTAGTAATGATGAAAATCTCTTAACTAAAAGGTGTATTTTACAGCAATGCATATAATCACATGCGAACAATAAATACCATGTGTTTTTACGCCGTACACACATTACCCTAGTTTATGCTATGAGAATGACTACGCAATACGCGGTCGAATATATATTTCACAAACTTTTATAAAGCAAGCTATGAAATAAACGTTAGAAACCTCTGCGTCATACAAAAGATTGCCTGATTTCAAGTTTATTGGACTAGGATCATGAGCGGCGATGCCGTGGATCTAGGTTAGTTTGCACACCTCCAACATTTGTATTTACAAGCAATACTTTATTTTTTTGTTGCGTTTTGGGCATAATGAGCTTATATATATGATGAGACCTCATCAAATCCCCTAATTGAAAAAACATTTAAAAACCAAGTCGCCGTCCATGTTTAAAATTTACATAAATACGCTAAATTCGAGCGTAAAATACGCAATTTTTGAACTAAATCCATAGCTTTATATAAAATAAAGATAATCCAATTAAGGCTAAACATGTTTCAATCCGGCAGCTGATAATGTGACAGCAATATTTTTTCTATTTTCTTATATAATAATTTTCGAGAATATTATAAATAATTTTCAGATCTTACGACGTGCGTATTTTAACGAGTTGGTAGTGTTGTCCAGTTTCAGAATATCAAAAATAATGACTGAAAGCACACTATCCGCCATTGTTGCCGTATCTTTGGGTTCATTCGCACCGTATACATGCGAGCGAATTCCACAAGCAGCCGACGACACTAATTAGTTACAAAATCCCTACATTATTCATTAGCAGCTGTTTCAAAACATTCTGAACATTACCCAGTAGCAATTCATGAAACTTTGTTATTACTCAATTTAATGTTTTGTGATAGGTGTTGATGATCTATAACTATTTCGTTTTCGTTCTGGATACGTGGTCCACTGTGTAGCCAAAAGGTAGGTATATCTACCCGAAAAATCTTACTTACAGGGTTTTGATTGGGTCTGAAAATTTACTGGTTGTGCTGAAAATTTCTAAATTACTAAGTAAATTGCTGGTTTATACAACTAGCAAATACAAAAAAAAATAAATTTTAGAGTTTCATGTTGCATCCTGAAAATTTCTGAAATGTTTACCCCTTCGGGTTTAAAGCGGATTGATTACCTACGGCACAGGTGCCTATAAGGTGTATGGAAATTACTCCCGAAAGGTAGTATTTCCTAGGCTATGTTTACTACCCTGAGGCTCCCCAACTCACTATTCCCGTACCGAAATGCGCAAACACTTTTAGCAGTTATGAGAAAAATTACAAAAAAATTAAGGTAAAAATGGGAGAATACGAAAGATAATTGGCAAAGACAGCGTATAAATTTGTGCTTACGCCCACCGTCCAGCCGCGCCGCGCACTCACCTACCCCGTAATCCGACGGACCTAGAGTGCCATGATCTATAATCAAGCGCTTATCATGCTGTGAAAGCGATAATGAATTTTATATTAATACGCTACGTTTTAATAGCCTGCCTACTCAATTTCTTAATTTGGGTTTAAAAATGCATTTCAGGGTAACAACTTGTTTTCTTGAATGGATTAATTGTTCATAGGACATTATTTTCCAAAGAACTGACTGCATGTGACTTACACTTGTCTTAGCAAGCATTGCATGCTACGCATTTATGCTGGTCGACTGTTCTTATAGTATTACTTTGTAAACAACTAACTCAGGCAATACGGTTCTGAAATTTTGCACACCTGTCCAGCTCTGACATTGCTTTCATTTTTCATACTACACGCTTGGTTGTGTAGCTCAATTCTGTAGTAGCTATGATATGCTCAAAAAACTTGTCAATTGAGATACAGTCTCTAAATATGACCATTCGCAAAGACCGTTATAAAGGCGTAGTTTGTTCGGGTTTGACGATGCGCTTTAATCAGACCAGTTGTTATCTTGGTTTATTGTCGTTATTGTCTTGATGCACTCTTCTTCCAATAATTGAAACGCAACTAGCAAAGATTGAGGCAAAAACCATTTTTGGTTCGTTTGTTGCTAGCATAACTCTTTACCATGCTGTTTAATAGCGGTGTTGTAATGATTTCCTACCCAAATCTAACAAATCCGACCTTACTTGGAGCCTTTTTATGTTGCCAATTTGGGTTATAACTCTGCCGGAGCTTCTCTCATAAAGTGTTACAGCTGTGCTTTTGCGCATTCTTTCTCACAGCAGCTATTTTCGAGGTTTTCCTGCGTGTTGAGGGTGAACGGCGGGATTATAGTGTTATATATATGATCCGCTAAAAAAAGTAGGTTGCATAGTTTCATTCCTATATTAGGTGTGTTGTCAACTTTGCAGCGCGCAACGGGAGCTAAACCTCCTAAATTTTGAAACCAAAATAGTCAAATTTTGCCACTTTTTCAATATAGATGTGTGTAGGTGATTAGAATGAGGCTACAGCTTTCCGAAGTTCCTGAGTAGGATGAAAGCAATAAATTTGCATTTACATGGTGTGCATCAAATAACGCAACTGATAGGGCCTACTACGTTGAAATCACTCTTCAAATTACAATTTTCGTTAAAATATGTGATTTATAAATTTCATAACTTTCTTGTCTGGATCACTAGAGCATTAAACATAGGGTTCTACAGTTTTAATATTTAGTTAAAATGGTTGTACCGTTGCCGTTAATGTATATCGTCAAATTATTGTTATTGCTGGACTTTAAAGAGCCGAATTGGTAGCTTGCATTCACTAACCATAGGTTAGGGGCTCAGCTTTGTTTTCCTAGGTTGTTCGAGCATCTAGTTTAATAGTCAAAGGACTAAAAACGGATCATTTTTGAATGATACTGATTCAGCAGTGACTGCCATTTACGCTAAACGTCGGAGCTATTGCACCTGTTTAAAGCCAAATTCTGGCGAGTAAAGGTTAGTATACTGTCGAAAATATTTTAGAAAGATATATGGTTTGTGATCAAATTTAAATATAGTCATAGTGCAAGATTTTGTAAGCAAAGTGTTATATTGGATCAGAAATTAACTCCAACATTCTACATACAATATTGAAGGTAAACACTTATTGTAGCCCAAATACCATGCTGTAAACCAACAAATTTTATTACATACATTAGTGAGAGAACATTATAAAGCATGCTTGCTAGATTTTCAATACTTGATAGTACGATAATGTGTATAGGAATAAACTTCATGCGAGACCTGACGAATAGGATGCGGTCGCTGGTTCAACCCGTTTTCGGCTGGCGTGCTTGTTCCAGCGTAAGCCGCAGCTGCAGCTATTGGCGCCGACAGCACCCTTATAAGACCTTCAGACACAGTGCCAGAACTTGAAGGTAACCTTGTCCGCTCTCGCTCAGATGTTCGTTCAGAAATTGCTCTTCTTCGTTTCTTCCGTTGCTTACTGGGTGTTCGAACGCCTCTTTCAGAAAGGCGACAAGATTTTATCGTTGACGTTCTCGAAATTGACCCCGAGCTACCTGGAGTTCCAGGCGAACCTCCCTGCAAGCGAGTAGCTCTCTTTCGCCGAATCGACAATGAACCTAACGAAGCCAATGACATTTTGGGCGTCATTGAGGTATGACCTGGATGTGGGAAGCGTTCGTATGCCTCTGGGTCTGACTTGCTTCGACGTAAGTGATAAACAATGTAAGCGATACTTCCAATTATACAAAGTAACACTATTGTGGCAACAACAATCCACGGAATATAATCCGGACCGCCAAGGTTGGATTGTGGTGATACTGAATGAAGTGTAGAAGTGTGTGGTAGTGATGTCGACGACAATTGAAAATAATTGACCGCAGTCCCTGGTCTATAGAGTTTTAAAAACTTTTGGTAGAACGTATTGGACTCTAAAAACAAGATTTTTGAATAAAGGCAAATAAATTTTATTATATAATAAACACTATTTTTAAGATACCGACATTATATTATAAATTCTCTGTCAATCATGCTACCATTTTGTTAAGTAAGTCAAAGATTTAAAACCGATGTCATGGCACAAACCAGGATTTTAACCGTACGTGCTCGTAGAAGGGAAGTAGGAACATTATCTCCCTAGGGCGCCAGAGCCCTTACGGATCACAGATACCAACGCAATTTATCCTAAGCCCACTTGAGGTGCGTAAACCTGGGTTGTTCATTTGTCAAGTAAGGTCACGATTTAAAACCTACCTTATAGCACAAATCTGGATTTTAACCATACATGCTCATAGAAGGGAAGAAAGACCATTATCTTCCTAATGCGTCAGAACCCCATTGGCACGAAGCGCCGATCCCATCCTTTTTTCCTTGGCAGGTGCCTCAAACCCATACCCATCCTCTCCCCACCAATAACCCGGCTACCCCATTGTACGTTATCGTCAACGCAGGAATATTATGTTGTCCAAGGGATATATTTGAGCAACTTGTCCTCAATGTGCAAGTATTGCTGCGTGTTCTTCCATAACATTATAACTATGCTAATATAACCAAGCCCAACTGAAGTTTGTCCATTTACATACAAAAAATATGCGCTGTTCATATAAAAATATGTTGCAGGGTCGTCAAATACGTAAAGCTTAAATTTCCAATCCCTCGTTAACAACAAACGGTATAATCACACAGATTTTATAAAACACTGATGTATTCCATATACCTAAATTATACAAGCAGAGTCGAGCATTAAATAACCACCCAATGAGGTAGATCGGATGAATAAATGAGAGAAACGCATGAATATTGCCTTTGATGTAAAGCTTAATCAAATAGCATATCATCTTAACTAAAAAGATTGACAAAAATAGTGCCAACACATAGGACCAATGCAGTAACCTTAACACATATATGATACATTATAACATACTGAGCACCACAGCTTAGTTGGCGAATCCCCAGCTACCGTAAAAACTGGAGATCATTATCTGAAAAGAGAAACAAAACCAACAAAACCAAAAATCATATTTTGATATCTTATTGCCTAGCTATGTAATAAAAATGTAACCACTGTATAAACTGCTGCAAAATAAATACAGCTCCTAGATATAAATGCAAATCAGACTGCCTAGTTATGTAATAAATGTGACGCTCTGTTAACGGCTGCAAAATGTATAATACTAAAAACGTCCAGCTGGGCAAATTCCCAAATACCGTGGAAATGAGACTTTAATATAGTTGAAAAAAAGAAGAAAGAAAAGTAAACCCTGAACAAGAGATATCAATATGAAATCTAGCTATATAGGGTCCCAGTATACGTAACTGAACGAAGTACAT
>JASANE010002255.1:0-113189 GCA_030248225.1 Trileptium ribeirensis
GTCCAGCCAGCAGCAGTACGTAACTGAACGAGTACCAAAAATGACGTATTGCTAAATTCAAAAATGGGGGGAATCAGGGAATCGTCGTACAGCGATGATTTTGCATTCGACTCAGTTCGACGAGCCGAGTTCAACGAGCCGAGTTCAACGGTACCAAATTTGACTATATTCCAACAACTTTGAAATTTTTCAAATTTTGCCCTCAGTAGGTACTAAGGGGGACCCGGTACGTTGAAAAATCGAGAAAAAATTTTTATGAGCAAAATAGACATAAGTAGCATAGATACACGCAGAATGACGAGGCAAACTCAAGCGTGCCTTATTTATCATGATATTTTCACTCTTTAGCTACTTATGGCTGAAAAAGCCTAAGCCTGAGCCAAAGCCTAAGCTAAGCCTAAGACTAAGCCTAAGCCTTAGACTAAGCCTAAGTCTTAGACTAAGCCTGAGCCTTAGACTAAGCCTAAGCCTTAGACTAAGCCTAAGCCTAAGTCTTAGACTAAGCCTAAGCCGGGGGGCTCCGCCCCCCCGGACCCCCCGTACTAAGCTGTTCTCCCACTAAACCTAATCACGATATGATGACCAATGCGAAAAATCCATCCATTTAAACGCATAAGAATTTCATTTAAAAATATGAGTTTTCGCTTGCATCGCCAGTATCGGGCTCCATATGTCGTTACCCTGACTACCTACGGATTCGTACAATACACCGTTCGATAGCGCATGGGATCTTCTATTTCATGTCCAAACTTGAGCCAAATCGGTCCATCCAATAAAAAGTTATGGTCAAAAATGTAAAAAAACCAAAATCCACATTTTTAAAAAAATTCCGAGCCCTGAAATTAGGGCCCCTTATTGAAGCCCCCTTATGAGATAGAGCCCTGAAACCTTCTCCATTGGAAAGAGCGGGAAAAATTACCCCCGGGAGTTACGGGGGAAGAATCTTAAAGCTAAGCTTTAGGAAAAAAATTGCCAGAAAAGCTTCCATATCCCCCAAAAATCCGAAAATAAAAGAATGTTGAATCAGCATATCGGAGGTTATACCTGAAAAGGAGTGACCCTGATCTCGAAGAGATCGGTTTTGGGAGTGAGAGATGGTTGGGGGTCCAGAGACTATGGGGGCTATACCTGAAAAGATGGTGGGCCCCTTCCCTGATTTCCCCCCAACCCAAGGAGGGCCGAATTTCAATTTCACATTTGAGTAGAATTGTCGGATGTTTCTATTTATGGTTTGGCCCGACTATTAGTCACGTTAATCTGAGCTTGTTTTCAGAGATATCAGAATTTTGCTACAAAAACAGTGCCAACAAGGTTTTTAGTTTCCAGACCCGCACCATCTCGCTCACTTTCAGTTTCTAGACCCACACTATCTCGCTCAACTGAAGTCTTTCCGGTGGCAATAGCACAACGACTTTCATCGCTTAGTGTGTTATCTCGTTATTTAATCACGAAACCTCATTAGTTCGAAAATACATTTTTTCTAATACAATCAAATGACAAATCCTGCTTATTCGCAATTCCGAATCCAAATTCAGGGTAATTGTCGACGTTCCAATGCACTTTATTTGCTTATACTTGATCGTGAACTTTTGCAATAATATATACAAGGTTTTTTCAAAACGGACCCTGGGTCCAGCTTGCGTCCAGCAAATTTATTTTGGGTCCAGACCTTAAACTCTGGGTCCTGATTTACAATTTTTGGCTCGAGAATTTTACGAATTTTTACACAATAAAGAAACGTAATTACAAACGCAATTTTACATTATTACAAATACATAAATTATTCTCTGCCTGTCCCAAGCCAGAATAAAGGACGAGGGCCATCCATGAAACCAGCAGTAAGCAACTATGTACACACATATATAAGCACGAACAGCTAAAAGCATGCAATTTGTAATAGAATTTATTTGCAAATCCTCCATCTCCGAAACCGAAAATGCCCTGGTTCAGCTTGGGCCCAGCAAATTTTTTGGGTCCACGTAAAAATATTTGGGTCCAGGCCCACCTGTGGACCCAAAAACCTGGAATATATGTACTTAAACTGGTTAATCGTTTGTGACACACGGATGTCGGATACGCTCACTTTACTAATTAGCCCTAGCACCAAGTTTTGAAATTTGCGGAGTCGCTATTGTTTCTCTGAGCCGTAATATGCTGTGTTAGCGTGCAATAACATGAATGAACTGGAACTACGAGTGAAGGAAGGCCATTAATATTTACCCAACTAGCCCAGCGTCGTTAATGTATCTTTTATTCGAAATCCGTTTCAACATAGATTACCAAAACCACGGAATTGATGCATCTGACTACCGCTCCGTGAAACATAGAACCACGCTAAATTTTCTCGTGAATTAATGGGTCGCAAAAACTGCTGCTATAAGGCTTTACTAGACAGTTACAATTCTAGATCTAAATAAGTAGATATTGCGGTTCAGCATATGGAAAAACTATACACTGCGATGCCCAAGGCGTAACTTTCATAAATCCATCAAGTTTGAAATAAAATCAAAATTTTAGGGCTCCTACATCTATTTTTAGAACAACAGCAGATCTATTCGTTTATTGGTTTCGGTGAAATCAGTTAAGTTTTGTACTGCAATGCAGAACTGCCCAAAAGTAAGCCAAAATAGATTTGTCGTTTTATCGAACAACCGGCTCTGTTTTATGTCCAGGATTCGGTGGGTCTTACTTAAGATCTCATCGGGCTGTTGATGACATCAAAATTTTTTGATCATCGCTGTTTCCTTAGAGATAAAGCAAAAATTACTTTTGGATCAAACGTGACTTAGGTGGTGCGGTATAGAATACTCGTAAGAGTTGCTGCAATGGCATATTTTGATGTCATAATCCAATGCAGAGGCAAGTCCAGAGGTACAAATTAAGGATATGTTGGGTCAAAAGTAAGTACACATGTGTACACGAGCTTTTACGTTTGATGATAAATTTAGCATTGGTTTTTGGTTTAACAGGTAATTTATATCCAACGTTTTTAGAGGAAGAATACTGTGGAATAGGCAAAATACTGTTTCTTTCAAAAACTATTTGATTTAATAAATTTTTGTACGAACTGCGTTATATATAGGCTATTTATGATGGAATTAGGATGGAAATTTCCATCATACTCAGATAGTTCGAATATATGGTATATATAATGTATATGCAGGCCAGTATATATGCACAATATTTATTTTATTAAATCCCTGAATTGTTTGTTTTTCAACCAAATTACTCGCTAGGATTCTTACGATTATAGCACATATACTTTTAAGTATATATATGATATTAATAAAGTGCATCCACACTGGTTTACATGTTATTCTGGCTTTACAAAATATGATTTAAAACTACTTTTAACCACAAATTCATAAATTGCTTTGAAAAGATGCACGACAAATGTTACATTGGACCAGCCGGGATTCGAACCCGGGCCTCCAGCTTGCAAGACTAGCGCGCTACCACTATACTACAGGACCCCGATGAACTTGTGTGGAAGCTACAGTACGCACCAAAATAAATGTCGTTCGCTCGTGACTTGAAATGAATTTGTTCTAAAGACAGAATTTATTAATATAAACAGTTTGCAAATCTGGAGCGATCTACTCGGTCGAAATGCGACGGTCATTTCTGGTGCGTACTGTTCGCTATTTACGCTGGCTTCGTAAGACGTTACAGCGTCATTCGGAATTAATATCAATGACATAAAATATCTGCGCCCTTTATGATTGTATTTCCACAAACAGTGTTACCAAGAGTCGATGATTATCGACTCTGTTGAAGAGTGTGACATGTTTCATTGTTTAGTCTGCAGTACGTCTAGGTCGTTTACGCCTTTACTACCCTTCTCCAGGTTTATGACCAACCAAGATTGACCCTATGTTCATGGACCCTTTTTGGTTTTTTAGAAAAATGAGTGGTGTATTACCATGGGTGGGGTGTAATTTAGTGGTCCAAGAACCTGAAGGTCGGAATTTAGCGGTCCATGAAACTGGCGGTCTGAATTTTGTGGTTCATGAACACAGCTGTCGTATAAGGTGGTGGTTCAAAAATGGATGCTTTGGAAATGGTGGTCTAAGAACGTGAGTAGGGCATGTTTATAACCCACTTGGTGGGTCATAAATTTGTTGGGGTTAAAGTCGAAAGCGACAGCGACGTACCGCGGATGAAAATAACGAAAAGCTAAAGAGTGTCTTACTTTGAAGCAGAAACGATCATCAGCGACCCTTTTCGTATTTATTCAGGGTCTGGGAGAACAGTAACCTATATACGGCTGGCCTGTCCACAACCCTCCGAAAAGTGGGGGGGGGGGAACTTCGGGGGGCCCCCATGTTCATTCTCGGGGGAAATTTAAAAGTGCGGGGATAAATTTTGCTTAAAAATACAAAATATTTCCATATTTTCATGCATTTTTACTACTGAACGTACTTTCAAGCTAAAAAAACAATATTTGAGCATTATAAATAGTGGTAATTAATGTTTAAAAAACAATTTGCAAACAAAGAACATAAATTTTCTGACATAAAAAATTTTTGGAATTAGTTGAACATGGGGGGTTTCGGCCGAGTGGGGGGGACGGACATGGGGGAAAATCTCACGAACATGGGGGTATTTGGAAAGTGGGGGGTCCCCCCCCACTGTGGACAGGCCAGTACGGAGGTTTTAAAACGAAGTGTGTTGTCCACATTTGATTATTATGTCTACGAATTCTTTTAGTTCTTAATAGCTGTTACATATAATAAAGAATTATATACAGTAGCATACTGCAGCTTTTCTAAGACATAATAATATTACGGCAAGGGTATAAAGTAACCTGAAACGCATCCCTACACGATTTCGCAGCTTGAAACCATACAACAAACAGTTTATTATGATATTAACACATAATGAAAGATACAGCCGTCGATGTGATCGCAGATAGTAAGCCTTCAGCCAATGCTCAAAAGCCATGTGTCTGGAATGGAACACAGGCAGTATCCGGTAAATGTGTTGTAACCGGTGTATCTGGAACAGCAGCAACAACAACAATGTCTGACTCGGCGCTAAGTAATAGCACATGTTCGGCTGCGAGTGGCGAAGTTGTTTACAGTGGTGGAAATTCTGAATCCTGTGGCGATTTGGGAAGCGTTGGTCGGTCGCATGTAATGAACGAAAAAGTACAACAAATGGCCGGATCGATTTACCAAGAATTTGAGCGAATTATTGCTCGGTACGACGAAAATGCGGTTAAGGTATGTAATATTTAACGAATTTGTGATCCAGATGTGTAAATGTCATTCAATTTGTATGTCTTAGCCTTGTATACCGGTATCTTGTGGCTGTGATACATTAGTTTTCTGTTTAGTTACCGATAGATAAGTTTGCATACATATACTTAAATTGTGTGCGTAATTTTATTTCAGTTTGCCTCGTTCAACACGGTTGTCTTCAAAAATATGACAGATTATACACTTTCGGACTTTATTAAAGTTTTGAACGCAGACCGCGTTACTGTTTGTTGTGACTTCAGAACTTTACTGTCTAAAGCAAACAGCTGAAGCTGTTCGCTTAATCGTGGGTTCTCGAAGAGGACCCACAAATCACTACTGCAAACATCTTAGAGTAGAACACACATATTATAGTGTTTTTGGGCTGAAGAACTCTGAAAATGGGTTATATTATGGTGTTTTTGGCAACAAAATGTGATTATAGTTATATTATTATGGGAACAGAGCCCACTGTAATAGTGTTTTTTACCCGAGGTTGATGCATTGTTGAAAATGTAGTGTTGATGTGCTTTTTTATAGTTCTAGTCCAGGAGATTCGTTGGTACCCAATTCGACCCGATATTGTCACAAAAAAGTTTGCGGATCGCCTGGACTTCCTGAACAAAATTATTTATAGCCTTTCCGTCATTTTATTATAGGAGCGTGTTATTAGCACCCAATAAACGTAGTTTCGCCTCGCAAATTTGTGCAAAAAATTCTGGCTCCTTTGAAGAACGCTTTATGTATAGATACATTTATTATTTTAGGAGCTAATGCCGTTGGTCATAACTGTTCTCGATTCGTTGGATATGGCGTATTTAGAAAAAGAGGAACGTGAAGTTGAGTTAGAGCTTTTGCGCGAGGATAACGAACAGCTTATTGTTCAGTATGAACGCGAAAAACAAATGCGGCGTGGAACTGAGCAGGTGCGTAATGATCTATGATGTATAAATTTTAGTTACACATGGGTCAGTGAGGAACCTTAATCCAAACTGGCGAGAACCAGAGCCGGAATTGTGAATTTTGCCGGAAGGGGAACCCGAACTAACGGTATAGCTAAGAAATAATAACGTTAATAACGGCATACCTAACAGTTGCTGAACTACGGAGTACTTTAAAATTAGTGTTTAACAAAACCAGAATCCAAATTTCTGTTGGAGCCGCAGCCGAAATTCCGGTTACTCACTGCTGTGACTTTAATGATTTGAGTTAATAATAAGAGCTAATTTTGTTTTGTAATGCTACGTTGAAAACTGTAATTTTGGGGATGTACATCCACTTTTCATATTTTATGCGAATTTGTCGTACAATACAATTTTGCAAAATATTGCGATAAGT
Organism: Trileptium ribeirensis; assembly: GCA_030248225.1. NCBI lineage: Eukaryota > Metazoa > Nematoda > Enoplea > Enoplida > Thoracostomopsidae > Trileptium > Trileptium ribeirensis. The sequence goes on from JASANE010002255.1 coordinate 6,579, forward strand.
GTTTGTCGGTTGTTTGTTCGCAATGAGTACAATTGTGGATCTCCATTCGCTGAAAATTTTGCTAGGGGGTATGCACGGGGGGGCGCCCTATTGTGCCTGGGGGCATTTTAGCAAGAGAAAAACGGTTAAAAATCGTGTCAGAAACGCTGCCAAAATGCTTTTGACGGAGAGAAAAGCGATTTTGAAGCAAAATTTATGTACTTTGGGGGTGTTGTTACCGAGAGAAACAAAAACATTTGCCAAAAGACGATGTACCGGGGGTATCCCAAAACTTTGCCAGTGGGCACCCGCTTTCATATTCTTATCTTAGCTCTTCGTGGAAGACGTGTTGTGAATAGCATATAATATGATTGCTGTGCTTTACGGCCATTGTGAAGTATGAACTAATTCAAGCCGGCCATGCATAAGTTATAGACGGTGTCAATATTTAATTTGATGTGTGCGCATCATCGCACGCTTTTGCTTATAATTTAGCCGTGGGAAATATATAATTATATACAAGATACAAACAATAGAATGTCCCGATCATGTACAACGATTTTTAGGTTACAGATGATCGCAGCTTTATTTAGTAACAGTTGTATTCCAATTCATTTTTGCAGCAGATATTGGTATACACTAGATAACATAGGTGCCCATACTAAGACGATTTAATATTTGAAAATCTGGTCCAAATGAGCTCAGTAATACTTTGTGTGTATATGCCAACATCTGATTTGGGCTTAATTTTTGGCTTAAAACACAGAATTACATTTTTAGGATTTTTTTGTCTTTAAATTTTAATGCTTTTGAAATATCGAGCAAAATGTGACAGTCGTTTAAGCTCTGTGTCTTAGTATTTTGGCAGAAAATGTCTACTCTGCAATGTTAAAGCATTCTGAATCGGCACCATTCCATTCCACATTTTTGATAGCGTAAACTATTTTGTGGCTTGAATATTGCAGGAGAGTCTAGGAGCTATGTATCAAAGGATAAACATCCAGTCTTCTGTAACAGATTTTAGCAAACACCCTTAGTGATCTTGCCAGATGGTTTTAAGAATATTACACCATTGACGCAAAGTTATCCATTGTTTAGTGTTCAGTTTTCGTACTGTTTCGATATTTTGTTCATTCTACGCTAAGTATAATCTCAAATCGGCATTAATTGGGTAGTTGTAATTACCGCCGTGTTAGCACCGAGTTGCTCAGAGCTAATTTATTATGAAGCATAAAAGCATGCCTTGGGAACTGCCGAATATTGAGGATATATAAACTGTGGAACGCCTTGTTTTCGCTTTTTATAAATGAAAGTGTTTTTTGAATCGGAGTTTCTCAAAATAGTGAAAAGAATTGTTTTTGTTTGCATCTATCACTTATAAGTTATCATGGGGTTGATGGATTTTCGTAAATTTTCAATTCAACGTGTTGTAGGATCTAATCTTGTACACAAAACCGATACGAAGCGGTGGTAGATTTTTTGTTGGCGGATGTTATGCAGATTCTGCACGTTTAAAAATTTATTGCCCTATTCTTTAGATAACTTTATTACGTTTTGTGTTTCACATATAAATTTATGAAATTTTAGGTGCCCAAGGGGTGATGATGCGCGGGGAGCGCAACGTGGAGATAACTAATAATTTGACACCGGTTTGAGCTTCTCGCCATAACCCCTATCGATATCATGGGTGGGTGGGTAGTGGGTACCTATGGACGTTATGTTTATAGTACAGGGAAGGGAGTTCGCCTATACTGGTCCGATCCTCTGAACCACAGTTACCACCATGTGACACCGCATTACCACTCCATTTCGTGAAAATTTTAGCAGCTATGATCAAAATTACAGAATATTGAGGAAAAATTAGGGAAATTTAAGTTGTTCCCTTCAGTTGCGTTTTCGACTGAAAATTTTGTTACGTTTTTATGCGCTTTAACGAAAAGTTGTGGACTTTTAAGTCGCTGCGTAAAAAATGATGTGTTTGGTTCGCTATTAATTTTTGCGACCATCTAGGAGGCTAACGTTGCTTAATTTTGACGCTTAATTTTGTTCATCATTACAGGGAGAAATAAAGGCTCTATGGTTCGCATGTGCCATTTATAGTCAAAATTTTGTCTTTTTATATTTATCGGTGCGGTATTTATGATCGCCCTATTTTTGTATTGATTGCTGTAGTAAGCTCAGTTTGGGATCTCGAAATAGTCATTAAACACTGCTTAGCCACGCTTGTTTCGTATTCCCTCGCCGCGCGATTTACTAGTCTTTAGTAAAATTTTAGCACAGCCTTGAAATGGTTGATCACTTTGAGGAAAAGCAAAAGCAGATGGAAACTCGAAACCAACATTTCGAATCAATTATACGGATGAAGGATTTGAAATGCAAAAATGCGTTCGATCACGGTTCGTTTTATCAATTTTTTATTCTTTTTTGCAGGCATTTAAATCCTTTTAGCGGATTCTTGCTAGACATCGTGGCACGCATTGTTTATTACAAATTTCAGAAACTGGAGGTGTCGATATGTTATAATAACTATTGTATGCTTATTAATAGTATACTTGCAAGAAAAGTGGTAACCATTTTTACAAACCCTGGTATTTTTGCTCGATCGATTTCCTAAACATGAGTCCTAATGGTTATTTCACTTGAGTATATTACTTACTGTGGCTTCTCCAAACTATGAAGATTAATCCTTGGAGGCATACCTGGAGGTCCCCCAAGTTTGAAAATGGGGGAACTGAATCGCATACCGTTTTACCCATCACTGGAAAATTGATTAATAAGATTTAGTCGCGTAGTAAAGTATATGCCTGAGCTATTTGTGGGAGGCAAAAATGTACTTGGGAGCATGAACTGGGGGAACGTAGGGAACTTTGGAATGTGTCGCCCACTTTCCATTTGGAAAAGTCAGATACTGTAACTTATGAAATATAGGATTCCTTTTGCTGAGCCCTTAGATGATGATCTTGTTCAGTTTCCGCCTGAATGATAAAGTATTCTTTGTGTGTTACCTTTGATGGTTTTGTAATGATATTTCAACTCAGTTTCCAAATGTGCAAAAAGGAGGTTTTTACAAATCACATATTTAATATTACGGGATAGTTGAAGCTTTTATATGCGATGATCTGAAAGACTATTCATTCAATTTGTTTGTTTACATGTTAACTTATTTTCTGTTTGTTTGCTTTTTTGTTGGAACAAACCTAAAATTTAGTAAAATCAAACCTCTGATTTGATATTTTGTGTGCCATATTCGAAGTGTTTTTAGTGACTGAACAAACGACAGTTAATATTTGCGTTTAGTAAACGAACGAAGCCAAAGAAATCCGCTGGAGTTTTTTGTCATTGCATGCATAACTCGTTAACAGGTTCCCCGATTATGGTCGACTCAAGATGTATCTGTTGCGTGTTGTCATTGTGCTCGTTTGACTGAAAAATTCCGCAAAGTTTGGCGTCACCATTTTAAGATATAAAACTTTTTAAATTGGCAGACTTGGATGGCAGCATTTATAACTCTTCAACATAATGATTGAAGGTAAATTTTTCGGTATAAGGGACAATATTTAAGGTTCACATATACTATTGTGAGCGTTTCTCTCCGCTGCCGAACAGGTGTTGGACAACCTCCTTTTAGGTCAAAATTGGAATATATTGAATTGTCGCGTGTAGCTTTTAATGGCTGGCCGATTCAATTTTTCACACGTGGCTTACTCATAAACTAACTATTATGATGACATTCTTTACGGAATTAAATGGTTAATATCTCTTTATCGGTCCTGCCGCGCATAGATTGTCAATTACTTCAACAATTTGATGCATACAGTTATAAGTTATACAGAAATAAAAGCAAATTTCTCGCAGATCGTTTGTGAATTCCTCGTGAGTAGCAATAATTGAAAAGCTGTTAATTTTTCGCGAACGACTCCCGAAATTTTTATCTTTTATTTTGTCCATGACTGTAGTTTCATGGTCTATGCTTAGATAGCGTACTCACAGTAATATCACGGCATTATTTATTTTGCTATGGTTATGTGGATTCGAACCTCCTTTTCAAATTTAGATTTGCACAAATTTAATATAATTATCACGCGTGTCCTGTCAACCAATGGGCCGATTTGGCTCAAATTTAACATTAGTTGTTCTTGGTTTAACGTTACCAATACATTGGTGGTTTATCCGCAGTAGTCAGTAGTAATTTTATAGCAATATTTATTTTAACGTAAGAAGCAAGTCGGTTAAAAATAGCGGGTAAAGCAAATCATCCCAAAACTAAAACATTGTCAGCTCAAGTTATATTTTCATTTGTTCGTTCAGTGCGCACATCTGATTTGCTAGTTATATGTACTTTCAGCCACGAACAAATTTCAGTTCAGAAAACGTACGTGAAATGCAGTTGAACTTTAGAACATTCCTTTACGATCGATTGTCGCCGACCGTTGTTACCTTCATTTATTAACGAACCTAAAATTCAAACAGGTGCAACGTGTAGTTTTGCCTGGACTCTTCAAATTTTTGGTTTCCTTTGATTCAGAGCGCATGGCAGATGGCATAATCTTTGGCGTCTCGGATACAATATTTTGCTTCCTATCAGTAAAAACGCCTCCCAGTTAATAGGAAAAGTGTCAAAATTTGCAAAAATTCCATTCTGAAGCTAAAAAATTTTATGAATCATATAATTATGTTTAAAATTAGTTTTAACTTCAATGTGAGGACACATCTGTCAGATATGGTTATGCATTCCAAAATATTGCAATTGACAATTTTCTAATTTGGAAACCGTTGTTTAACCTAAGGCACCCGAACATTTCGTCCCCAGGCTAAATGTGGCGCCTAATTCAGTGCCCCTGGTTTAGGGGCCCATTTCCAAATTGTCGGAGGATGAAACCAGCTAGCTGATACACTATTCGCCAGAAATGAGTGCTCTTCACTCGAAGTTCATTAGATGTCCGTTCGATAAATTCAAAATTTTGTTCGAAACGTGTTCAGATTTTGTTTGAGACGTCATAGATAATTTGGAGCGCTATTTAAATAATTTGTTCGAGAGCCACAGTTTTTTCAATTTCCCAATTGCGAAAATTACGCAATTCTCTTTTTTTAAAATGTGTAACCGTGTACCAGAAAAGCGTAATTTTTATCATAAAAAGAAAATCAAAAATACTTATATTCATATATGTAAAATATGGGATTAATATCAGCATGTAACTGTTTCTATCATTCCAGAACGGATAAAATTATACGGATTCTTGAAAGACAAACTGTGTTTGCTGCTATTAATGCATATTGTTATTGTAGCAGATGCTGTTGTGCATTGGAAATCATGTCATTTTGCGGAAAATATCCTGTCCTTATGTAAGCTGCTTAGTTTGTCCGGTCCTGGAAATAAAAGTCTTAAATTACACAAACCTCGGTCCTCAAAAACGCGAAAATTATGCGGAAAAAATATGTCGAGAGCTGTTGTCATAAATGTTCGAGTTTTGTTCTAGAATAAATAAATTTGTTCAATATCCGTTCGATTTTCGAATGGTGACACTCATTTCTGGCGAGTACTGTATATGTCGTTTCTTCAAAATTACACCTTGAATTAGTCATACTCAAGACACACCAACGATATTTTTGATCGTTTCAGCTACACGCGTTGAAGAACGGGAAAGTGAGCTCAAACTGGAGTATGCAAAGTTGCATGAACGATATACTGAAGTACGAATCTTAATTATTTGTTATGTAAATAATTAATTAATAATCATACTGGATTTATAGATGTTATACGTTTAATACAACCATGTTGCCTCGCTATGGTACACATGCATGTACAACAACTTTGTTAAATATTCGGATATTAATGAATGTTTTGTATTTAATATTGAATCACATTGGCAGTTAAGTTACCATTTCGTTAGCAAGGCCTAATATTCATATTTTTGTTGGTGATAATATGTACCTAATACCACACTGTCCTGCTTCGATCAGTCGCGCTATAGATCAAGTGTAATAGTGTAGACACTTTGTGATCTCTTATTGTGGAAACCAATTAGCAGCTTCTTCTTTTAGTTCAATACTAGTCAGAATCTAACTTTGGTGTGACAGTGTTTTTCTCTGTTGGAATTTGAATATATAAGGTAAATAAGTACACTGAAAGTATACGGTAGATGAGAGTATTGAAACGCATTTTTCATTTTATTATTGTTGGCATGTTTTCTTAGTTGGAGGAATGAAATTATATCTGTGCTCCTTAGTTTATTATTATTGAAAAGAATCGAGCGGAGTTTCTACAGCGGGTGCTAGTAAATCGTAAAAGTTTGTTGTCTGCCACTGTCATTCATAAATCATTTTCGGATGGACGAATTTCGACAATTTTTTGTTCGATAGCTCCGAGTTAATATTTCCTGCCGAAATCGCAAAAACTGGTTTTTAAGAGTTCTTTTAAAATTTGGCTATACGGGCACCATTCTTTTGCACAGCCCAGGTCTCGCAATACAGGGTTCGCATCAAAAATGGAAACCATCACCAGAATCAGCTCATCGTGATCCTCACTTCCTGACCACGACTTTCGCCTGAATAAGCTGTTTTTAAATTTTCGGCATGTTATTGCGTGTTTCTACATTACAGTGATTACCTATTAGTTTATCAAGCACGCTGGATACGAAGGCTGTGCTATAAAGCAGCTTTGCTAAAAACCTTGCTCTAAAGTATAACTTGACTATATTATACCTATTCATGGGGTTTCAAGGATTTTACGAGGGACGAACCCGATTTCCAAAATGTGCGTTTTCATTTGTCTGATTATATTACATTGGTGTGCGTGGCATCAAGAATAGTTTATGTTGGGTTTCTGACGATTGAATACGATGATATAGTTATCCGGAGTGCAGCACGAGTATCAAAAGCATTTTCAGACGTTTTCATTGTGTTTAGGCTTAACGAACCCGATTTTCAGAGTATAGTCGGTCTTTAGTAGTTTGGTAGGTGGCATCAAAAATAGTTTTATAGGGGTTTATCGGTGTGCTGAATCCATTGATTTGGTTATTTAGAGTCCAGCGTGAACATTACATGCCTTTTCGTGGGTTTTCAATGGATTTATGGTCAGTGAACCCGATTTCTAGACTATTATAGTTATCTTCCGTTGTTTGGTTACCAATTGCCCACGGGTCATCAAGAATTGTCTGTATAGGTTTACCGGTAGGCTGAATACAACAGTTTACTAATCTGGAGTGCAGTAGGACTATCCTATGTCACTTCAGGCTTATTAATTACGTTTAGCTTAGGGTCAATATAGTTGGCCTTCGGTAGTTTGGCACACGGCATCAAAAATAATATATATAAAGGTGTTTCGGTGTGTTGAATACGATAGTTTGGTTATCTACAGGCCAACGCAAATACTTGATATGTTGTCACTTGTTTTCAATGGTCTTAGGGTCGACGAGGTTTTAGGATTTTCAATGGATTCAGGACTTAGGAGCTTTAGGATTGTATAAACAGCAAACGCAACCTGTTACAGGTGATTAAACAAAATAAGTTAGAAATTAAACCACGGTCGCTCCATTTCACCCTGGCTTGCGAGATACAAGTTAAAATTAGTTATTTAGTTAATCGTGCATATACCAGTTATTTCTTGTTTATGTCAGCATGATGAAGTTCCATTGGTCATGAAAGTTTTATAGCAATATTGACGTACGATATTCAGAACGACTGTCTTAGCGGCGAACATCAGCTCCATGTTTCAGCCCCATGGTGCACATCGCTCTAGGATGCAGTGCTATCCGCACATTAAGCGGGTTTATTTTACAAGTGCCAATTTCAACCTATCCATCTTAGATGAATTTTGGCGAGCAAACGGTGTAATAATAATTATATTGAATTCATTTGAATAACTGTTTTAGCTTTTGAAGAAGCACATGGATTACATGGATCGCATGAAGTTTGTTACTGGACACGAGAATCCCGAGGTGGTTGCGCGGCTGGAAATGGAAAAGTTTGTTATAATTTTAAAATTTTTGTATACATTGCTTAAATAGGGGCATTCTTAAAAGTACTAAGCAAATATTTCCTTATCTACAAGCATGTCCGGCGAAAATAGTGCGACTCCGCTATACCTACACGAGCAACGTAACAAACCATTGAAACGTGAGTTTCAATGTTATTGTAAACGCAAAACCATAACCTAACCTATAATTTCATCGATGTTTCAATATTGATGTTAAAACCGTAGCCTTAGGTAGTTAATGGGGGTTTTCATTACAGTTTTCTGTGTGGTTTTAAAGATAAAAGAACGTCACTATAACCGATAAATTATATTTTCATTTATTCACCTTCTAAATTAAGGTAGATAGCTCCGATTGTATACTATCATTTTATTTATATTTTTTGTTGCTTAGACATGCAAACCGCCAGCAAATCTATCTGTTGGTCACTGTGTCACTTATACTTAAACTGCGACATTGGTTATTTTCTCTTCACTTGCTATTGCTTTTTGTATTGAATCAATTTGAAATAGCCGTTTGATGAATGGAACACAAATGGATTTGATTCTAAATTGTGTTATGGCGGGAACTAAATAATAATGCATTTCGAGCAATTGAGATCAAGTTCTCTTTATTGAATTTGAAATCAGTTTTGCCTGTATTTAACTTGAAATTGAGTCAATATTATGGCGGCAACGTAAAACTCAATTTAAATTGGTAACTAAAATTGATTTCACTTTTCATTTTTGCCATATCACTTATGCAAATTATCGTAGTTTACTATTGTAGATACTTGGAAACGGTGTTAAAATAATTTCTTTTTAATGACAGTATGCAGCATTATAAGCCTCCCGCAGTGTCCCGTTGAAGTAAGGCTATAGCCAAAGTTACCGTATTCGATTTCAGTTCAGATAAATATTTAACATATGTAGCACAATAGAAACATACCGGTAAAAGTTCGGACAATTACACTTATAAGTTAAGTTTTTCAAACATTGGCTTGCAGTTTGCAAACGGTTGCTTTGGCAAGCATCGACGGGAAAATTATTTCATTGTATGCATTTTTGATACGATATATTTGCCAATAATTATAATCTACAAGATTGTGAGTTTCAAAATATGGCTAAAATGACAAAGTCTTCCGCGTCTGTTTTTCGAATGTGTGAACGGAAAGAGTAAGACATGGTTTAGCTTTGCACTGAAGTGAAAAATGATATTGTAACGTCTCTGCAAATATTTTTTTTCGAATATTCATTTATCCACATAGTGGTGGGTTGTGGTACGCACACACAAATAAGAACTAGTATCTCGCAAGCGAGAGTGAAACGGATCGACTGGGGTTTCATTTTTAAGTTATCATTTATCATTTTGTTTAGTCACCTGTAATAGGATGTGTTTGATCTATGCACCACCCTAAAATCTCTTGAACTCGAACCTATTGAAAATTCTGAAACCTCGTCGACCCTAAACCTATTGAAAACAACTCACAACGTAATAAGTATTTGTGATGAGGTCTAGATAACCAAACGATAGTAGTCAGCCTACTGGAAAGCCTACAGTTACGTTCAGAATTAAGTGCTCAGAAATCGATCGAAGCTTCGTTCGATTTCGATGGTTTGCGTTTAAACGAAATTCGATCGTTCAAACAAAATTCGATTAATTTAACGAATTTCGTTTGCGTCAAAATAAAAATTTAATAAAACATGTTAGTTCGGGTTTAATTTAACGAAGTTCGTTTAAACAAAGATCGATCGATTGCGTTTTCGTTCGAGTTCGTCTGCGTTCCATGTTATAAGCACGTAATTCTCATTGTAACTGTATATGGACAATTTTTGATGACCTGTACGCAATGCGTAACCGAACAACCGAAGGTAGACTTCATTCTTAAAATCATGTTCATTGATGCCAGCCCCACTGAAAAAGCATGAAATATGCACGCCGGACTCTATATAACGAAATCATTATATTCAGCGTACCAAAAATTCTGTACATAGAGTATTTTGATGTCATGTGCCACACTACTGACAACCGACTATTTTATGGAAATCGGATTCATTGACCATAAATGTAATGTAAATGTCTGAAAAGGCATAATATACACGTGCTACACTGCAGATGACAAACCCATCGTATTCAGTCTACCGTAAAACCTATGTAAACTATTCTTTGTGACCTGTACGCAATATGTAATGAACAATTGAAGACATATACACAATATTCTGGAAATCGAGTTCATTAGCTCTAAAACCATTGAAACGCATGAAATATGCAGGTTGCTCTCTAGAATAGGGACTTGTCTCATGGGCAAGACAGTGAATTCTGAGTGCATATAAAAGTTAGAAAATACTTACATTTCGTCAAAGTCGAAGACCCAAAACAAAACTCAAATAGTAGAGCACCACATATGTAGCAATATATAGCTTTGTTCGCTGAACGAAAATGAGCCCAAGCGCGGTTGAATCGATCTAGTCGTTGAGGAGATGTGGCTAGTTTGGAGTTTTCGGATCCCTATGGCCTATGTACAATCCATCCTAACCCTACCCTGCTCGACAGATGAGGTCAATAGCAACGCAGCGTATATAACTATATAGAGCTTTGCCTTCTGAACAAAATGAGCCCAATCTTAGGCGAATCGCTCCAGTGGTTGAGACGAGATGTGCAATTTGGTGTTTTCGGGTCTCAAGGACCCTTATATAAACCGTCTTTACCCAACCCTGCTCGACATGTGCAGTCAGTAGCAACGCAGTGTATATAGCTAAATATAGCATTACATTCTGAACAAAATAAGCCCAATATTAGTCGAATAGCACCAGTGGTTGAGGAGATACGGCCAATTTCGTATTTTCGGGGTCCCAAGGGCCCATTTTAAAACCCATTTTGACCCAAGTCTGGAACGTAGGTCACCTAGGCAACAATATCATCTAATAGCTTTATAGAGCTAAACTTTCTGAACAAAATGAGCCGAAATCCGGCCAGATCACACTGGTGGTTGTCGAGATATGACACATAACGTATTTTGGTGGGAGCCCTAGTGACGCTACTTGGGCGCTTTCGGACTCCCTTTTGAGGGGAAGGTGTTGGAATCGGCTTTTTACGACTATTTAAAGGGCACAAATAGAGATTTCAAGCTTTTGAATCAGGTATCACACGACCTGATCTGCCAACTTATGAATGTCACACGAAAAAACCCACAAACAGACTCTGCCAAATTTCACTCTCCTGGCGAGTAAGAATTCTTCGCTTCGCTCGTTTCACTCACTCACTCAGAATTCAATAACCAAATCAATGTATTTCGCCTTCAGAAATACCTATATTTAGATCATTTATTTATACATCTGCTATACACCGTAAACGCGACAGTATGTATGCTTCATTATGTGAAGTGGCTGCCGGAACAGTACTCAAGAGTATTCACTGAAAATAAACATCATTATGCTATTTAGATTTGTCGACATGTATGTTTTATTTAATTTTACCAAGAGTCCATGATGGACCCTTGAACAGATGTGACAATTATATCACACTACGTTATGTGCTTTGTAGGATTACGTAGTCGTTTTTGGCGTCACTTATTCCGCTTTAAGGGCAGGATAATTTCCAACGTGTGTGCTGTCCCTTTAACTTTTGTGTTGACCTCCTTCGGTCCTTTCCCTTAGTTTTTGTTTCGAATTTGTAAACCTTAGTATCTGATGCTGCAAGATGTTGACAAATTTAGAACAAAAATAGGGAGGCAGTACAAAAGTTGGAAATATGCTCCTGTTATAAGAAATTATCACCCTCAGCGGCACTGCTGCCAGTGCTGTTATGTCCATAACGTGATGTTTGTCTCCAGTTCTAAATATTATTTTTGTAGGCATACTGGCGAAAATGAAGTTTCCGATAGCCGTTTGCCGCGTAATAGTATAAACCTTAGCGAATCCGCGGACGGTAGTATCAAACAGATGAATGATGATTTTCGATTATCGGAATTGCATGGTACGTTGAGTTTTATCCATTTTTCAGTGCTTCATAAAGGTACTATCGCTGTACAATTGTCATTGTTTTATTGTTATACCCATTTCGCTGTTTGGAGAACATGCCAGATTGAGCGTGATAAATGATTACTTGAGCCGGGACAGGCAAATCTAGCGAGCTGCGCTACCAAAAGCGGCAATGCAACCACAGGCCAAGTGGATCAGTTTAATCTGTTATTCATTAGCAATGTATTACACATACGTAATTAATTGTTTCTTCAAATACCGGCTATTTTTACAAAAATGTTTTTATGTATCTACGTCACTCACAAACCATGAACAGATTGATTTTGCTCTCCAGTTTGCTCTCGTTATTGATTGTCCATACTCTCACAAATCAGACAGGAATGGAAAACTGTTATTTTTCTTATTTAGTGCCCACAGAAATTCAAGATTTAATTCTTTGCTCAGGTTTTCCATTTAACTGTCAAACTACTCTAACAACTGAACTAGTTATTACTTTAGTTATTTCCACAATCGTTTCCTACTGACATAAAAGAAAAAATCGGCATGTTGACAATAATGAATATGATTATGACAATGACTTTGACATCGAGAACCGGGATGATGAAGACTTCTGGGCGAACTGGCGATATCCCTATGCACCCTGTTATCGTAGGCAAAGTGCGCCGTACCCACACGAGTGGAACTCAGCAGGAGTATAGGATTGCAACATCCAGGCCAGCGCAAGTTTGCTAGCGAGTCACATCGAATTAGTAATTAAGAATTATAACAGTAGAGACGTGAGTGATATCGAGGAGATTAGCGAGAAGGTTGAGTGCCATCGCTAAGTAGATGAGATCTTCGAGATCTTTAGGTCGTACAGAGGACCCTATCGTAGGAGTGTCTAGCGTGCAGCCGGGTAATTTAAGTGACACTGACAATGAATCAAGTGATGCAGAATAGGGTGACGACCTGAGTCGGTTCAGCTTGTACTGTAGTTTTGGAATACCAAAATCCATTAGCATAATTTCTTGATTGAATCTGGTATATCAGCCAACAGAAGTATGGCAGAGGAAATCGCAGTTGTAAATAATAGCACGGACACCAGTTGCAAACGAGAAAACTTGTTAAACTATGTAAGCTATGCGAATGAGAAACGCTTGCACAAACTGGACGAACATTTGTTTAACTTATTCCGGCTGAACTTTGACAATAACATACATATATATTAAGTCAGGGACTATGCGAACGACGACGGACAATGAATGTAGCAAACTATTTAGACCGCACTATAGGTTCACCATTCCCTCGGACAAGGTAGGAACGATGAACTACCACTATCCACGCTTAGCATTTACAGCACTGCTGTCTAGCCACGCAGGATGATCGAATAGCAAAACGCTAATCTCGAAGTACCGAGCAAGTGTCTAGGGCTTGAACGGCATTGATTGTCTACCACAGCCTAAAATGGTCTTCTGCAGACGTACGCTTATCTTTACCTAGCAGCTGAACAATTTAGTCCAACTGTTGAGATACGCTTGAATTCATGCGGCGAACCTTAACTCAAATGGGATCCAACCGCATTAGCTTATATAGGTGTCGCGTCACTGGTTGAACATCGATCCATTGCTCTTTACTTTAATGTAATTGCCCCAGGCTCGCTTGAGCGTCTTTTGGATTTGGCGGTAAATATGTGAATTGCCACACGCTCCCTAAGTCATGAAAGAGACTAATAAGGCTGTTGTGAAAAAAGTAAAGATATACACCGTACGTCATTAACTTCTTCGCAGAGTGCGTGTTATTTTGATGTATACGATAGAGCTATATTGGTACACTATTTACCACCTGTGCATCTATCGATTTGGATGGAACCATTTGGCATTGTTGGTCATACATTGCTTTGCTAGGAACGCAACCAGCTTGAATAACCTGTAATATTCGGAGATGGAGAAGCGCTAGCTTCGTAATTGAAGAATTCTCACTAGACCGCACTATAATGAAAAAGATGGGCGTTCGTTTTTTCTCTGTAAACAGGACTTCTTTATCTCAACGTAAGCTGATATGGACGTGTGAGGGCTCATAGGTAAGCTACAATACTCTAGATGTGCCTTTTGTAGGTTTCATTACGATTCGACACACCCAGCTCCCACCACAGGGGTCAAAGGTTGGTACCCAGGGTTACATGGCTAAAATGGGCCATTTTTTAATCATTTTTGCTCATGAGTCGGCAACCCTTGAGCCGATTTGAATCATTTTGATATCGAAATATGTGTGCTAGGAAGCTTTATTTATGGGTATATAAATTGCTTTGTTCGCATCCTATGGGGCATGGGGGACTTTTTAGCAAATGGTCAAATTTCCAAAATTTTGGTCAAACTTTGTCGAGGTGTAGCTATGTAGCCACTCAATTGATTCGAACGAAATTTGATGTGTGAATAGAGCTACTGTGGGGCTACCTGCGGGGTTTCAACAGATTTGATGTAGTAACCCTGGGTCAATTGGTATTTGAAGCCAAAATTTGGCCCGACGCCATATATAGTCATCTGTGACATTACCACTTCTAACGGTATATTAATACATTCGTGGTTGATTAATAGATTTGCACAGGTTAGGGAATGTAATGAGGAGAAACAATATCGTCTGCCAGTGTCAATTTTGTCAGCTAAAAAGTTTCTGGATGTAGGACAGGTAAAAACATCAGAACAGATGCTGCGAAACCTAAAAAAGTGTTATCTATTGCCGAAATTCCAAAACCTACCGAAAAGTACGTAGGATGATATTGGAAACGTATGACGAACCAGAACTCGTCGGCAACTCACAAGAATGTGCTATTATAGGTTCCGGAGTGATATGAAGCCCTGAAAAGGATGAAAACGAGCCAATTCCTGATCCGGCGAATCCATTCGATCTTAACTGTGAGGGCTACAAAGCTCTGTAATCCAACCAAGGGTTTTTCAAAATGGACCCTGGGTCCAGCAAATATTTTTTGGGTTCATACCTTAAACGCTGGGTCCAGACTTACAATTTTTGGCTCGAGAATTTCTCGAAATTTTACGCAATAAAGAAACGTAATTACGAAACGCAACTTGACATTATTACATAATCACAAATATATATAAATTATTCTCTGCCTGTCCCAAGCCAGAATAAACGACGACGGCCATACGTGAAACCAGCAGCAAGCAACTATATACAGATGTAAGCACAAACGACTGAGAGCCTGCACTTTGTAATAAAATTTTAGCAGACCTTATATCTCCGAGGCCGAAATTGCCTTGGGTCCAGCAAAAAATTTTTTTGTTGCCACGTAACAATATTTTGGTCCAGACACACCTGTGGACCCAAAAAACCGTGGGCCAACCTGAACGCTTTAGTTCGTTGTCCGTAGAGTTTATTCCTACGAATCACCTAGAGCGTCAACGCTCATTATCCGAGTGCCCTACCCAATGCTATGCCTTGAATGAAAGTGTAAATGTACTTTGTACCAAACAACTCATCTGATAGTGAACCTTGTGACGCCATATTTAACGTAGGTTATATCTGAGAAAGACCCATGGCTGTGCTGAAACCTGACAAAGTGGACGATACTGGAGAAAACATGTATTTACCACATATTAACCAAGAGTCGTATAAGAATTTACTATTCATTATTCCTCGACTTCATCAACAAGACGAAGAGTTTGGACTTATTCTTACGTACCTATCTACAAAAAAGAACTCTGCCTGCAGAACCCATAGTACTGTCACATTCAAACTGGAAGTCCATCACCATCGTGTTTACACCTCGACCCAGATCCTATACATAAGTCCCATACAGGGTTTTGTGGTTTTTCTGTGTGTCTTTTGGTTTCTTTGTCCCATGTGTGCAAAAGTTTGTGCATTCTCAAATTAAAGTGTGCAAAAGTTTGTGCATTCTCAAATTAAAGTGTGCATTCGCCTTTCAAAGCAACCCTCTGGTTCAAAACAGGTGCCCCTGGTTCGTGCCCTCTGGCAAAATTTTGGGATAGTTCGTTCGGCTCGTTGCTTCTTGGCATATTTTTTGTTTCCAGTCGGTTCAAAGTATATAAAATTTCATCAAGATTTGTACTAAAATTCCATTCTGAAGCCAAAAATTTCGCAAATTTTGTCAAAATTTGCCTCAAAAGCTTTTTCTCTCCATCAAAAAGGTTTTAGCAATGTTTAAAACACGATTTTTAACCATTTTTCTTTTGGCAAAAGGCCCCCTGGCAAAATCTGGCGCCCCCGGTTCGGAACCAGGGGGAGCCCTGGTTCATGCGCCCTGGCAAAATTTTCAGCGAATGGCGAGCCCTGCTACTTGGCATTTAAATTAAAAAAATTTCTCGAAAAATTTAGTGTGCAAAAGTTTGTGCATTCTGAAATTGAGATCTGCATTCTCAAATTTTAGTGTGCAAATGCACAGGATTTTGCACAAAAAACCCTGATCCCATATTGCCCACCGATCGTCGGCCCAAACTCTGTGTGCTGCGTCGATTTATTCCCCATATCCGAAAGCTTATTCTCTGTTTGGAGGTCACTATTTTGTAGTTGCCGTCGCCATTACCGACCAAACACCTTGCACCGAAGCCGTTATCAAAGAGGTTGCCGACATTTCTGAACTTATCTCTGACCAAGGTCGATGTTTTATTTCCAACCTCATGCAAGCCCTGTTTGCCCAGTTGCGCACGTTCAAACGAGAAACTTTAAGTTATAATCCGAAAGTTAATGGGAGATTGAAAGATTCAATTGCAATCTACTTTTTCTATTATGAGTGACCTTACCCACTGGTGACCATACGACCTGGGATAAACTTTTACCCTAGTATGTTATGTCATACTACTTATCTGTACACAGTGCCACCCGATATCCTCCCTCATTGCTGATATATGGATATCATGCTAGTACCTTGAGACAATACTTCACCAGCTGACTGGGGATGATAACCCGTAGCTGAAGCCTATTGCACCAACGCCAAAAGATGACTTGCCACTATTAGAGAGCACGCGTGCCGATCGATGCAAGCCGTCCGTGAATATCGTAAACGATACTGTAACCGAAACACTAAAGTACATTCCTACCAACTTGGAGACGACGTGTGAGTATATAGATACCTCACAACCCCTGGTTTGTCGCGTAAACTTGAACAAAGTTGGTGTGGACCTTATCAGGCTCTAAAGGCCGTGACCCCATACCTAAAATACATCTTACTGGCTAAGGGCATGCTAAGAGGCATATCGCAAACTTCCTTCGTACTAAGCCCTGCTAACGACATCTTCTTACCTTTCAGGGTATAGACGATTTAGCATAATAAATGTGGAACTAATGGAAGCCTCACGGCGTGATTGCAGTGAAACGATAAACTATGATCGTCATTTCATCCGGAATATCCAATCCGCTGATCCCGAATCCGTAGCCGAAACCAACCGTTTGGCGATTGTTAACCCTAATCGCTCTTCCCAATATGACTTGCCCGGAATTTCCCAAGAGCTCATGACTCAAAACACGACCCAATTGCTCTATTTACCTGAAATTATACTGGTCCTCAATCCGAGTATGACGAGCGCAATGTGCCGATAACCCGGAAGTAAGAATGCAGAACCGCTCAGTTGTTATCTCTCCTGGTTTTGAAGGATTTGATGTACCGTATGCCACCAGCCCATATAACCGTTGCGATTTGGAATTAACCGTTACTTGGGCACCAATACTCGATTATCCAATTGGAATACGCCCCAAACGAGACACTGCGCCTTCTAAAGATACATGGATCGTGTGAGCCGACACTAATGGCCACTAGTACCTCAATTCAATCGCCTACTTCTCCACGCGATTCAATCGATTATGCCAACCAGTACTCCAATGCAATCACCTACCCCTTCTCTGCATATTCCACCTCTCCATTGTTGTATAAACCTCTACCTGGTACAGTCCCTCCGTGTACGTATCGTAGTGCAGCAGCGTCACGTTAGTTACACAAGCAATATGAGTATGCTTTTTGAACCCTATTTATTAATACATAAAACAAATGAATGTAGCAAATTGCTTTCGTCTCTTTGGCTGTAGATTAAAACTTGGTGCTCGAGAACCGTTACACAAGCAGCGTGAGTATGCTTTTTGAGCCCTATTTATTAATACACAAAACCAATGAATGTAGCATAATGCTTTCGTCTCTTTGGATGTAGATCAAAACTTAGTGTTCGAGAACCGCTTCTTAAATGTGGCGTTATCGGCATTTGAAAATGAAATATTCGTTACGGTTTTGTGGGCACGGTTTGTGCACTAGTACTTACTTATTGAGGGGTGCATCAAACACTTGTTTTTGTTATTTTAGCGACAGAATGTAAAGCTCTATATAGCTATATACGCTGCGTTGCTATTGACTGCATATGTCGAGCAGGGTTGGGTAAAGACGGTTTATTCATGGGTCCTTGAGACCCCGAAAACACCAAATTGCACATCTCTTCTCAACCACTGGAGCGATTCAACCGCGCTTGGGCTCATTTTCGTTCAGAGAACAAAGCTATATATTGCTACATATTATGTTGTGCTCTACTATTTGAGTTTTGTTGTGGGGCTTCGAATTTAGCGAAATATAAGTATTTTTCTAACTTTTATATACAGTCAGAATTCGCTGTCTTGTCCATGAGACAAGTCCCTAGTCTAGAGTGCAACCTGCATATTTCAATGGTTTTAAGGTTAATGAACTCGATTTCCAGAATATTGTCTATATGTCTTCAATTGTTCATTACATATTGAGTACAGGTCATAAAGAATTGTTTACATAGGTTTTACGGTAGACTGAATACGAAGGGTTGGTCATCTGCAGTGCAGCACGTGCATATTATGCGTTTTCAGACATTTACATTACATTTATGGTCAATGAATCCGATTTTCATAAAATAGTCGGTTGTCAATAGTGTGGCACATGGCATAAAAAATACTTCATGTACAGAATTTTCGGTATGCTGGATATGATTTCGTAATGTAGAGTCCGGCGTGCATATTTCATGCTTTTTCAGTGGGTATCAATGAACATGATTTCCAGAATATACTCTACCTAACCGATATCAACACCTTCCCTCTCAAAAAAGGGTCCGAAAGGTCCCATGTAGGGTCCATAGGATCTCACCAAAATACGTTATGAATCATATCTCGCCAACCATCGGTGTGGTCTGTCTGGATTTGGGCTCATTTTGTTCAGAAAGCAAAGCTCTATATAGCTATAAACGTACCGTTGCTATTGACTGCACCTGTCGAGCAGGATGGGGTAAAGACGGTTTGGTTTATACATAGGCCCTTGGGTCCAAGAAACCACCAAATTGGACATGCAGTTACAATCAGAATTAAGTGCTTATAAAATCGAACGAAATCGCAATCGATCAATCTTCGTTTAAACAAAATTGGCTACATTAAACGCAAACTAACATTTTTATTAAAACGTATTATTTTTTCAACACAATCAAAATTCGTTAAATTAAACGCGAACTAACGTTTTTTATTAAATGTTTTTTTATTTTGACGCAATCGAAATTCGTTAAATTAATCATTTGAACGATCGATTTTCGTTTAAACGCGAACGATCAAAATCGAACGAAGCTCCGATCGATTTTCGAGCACTTAATTCCGATTATAGCTGTATCTCCTCAACCACTGAAGCGATTCGGCTAAGATTAAGCTCATATTTTGTTCAGAAAGCAAAGCTCTATATAGCTATATACGCTGCGCTGCTATTGCCTCACCTGTCAAGCAGGGTAGCGTTAAGATGGGTTGTAAATGGGCTCTTGGGACCCCGATAACACAAAATTGGGCACATCTCCTCAACCACTAAATCGATTCAATCGCGCTTGGGCTCATTTCGTTCAGGGAACAAAGCTAATACTGTTTATGTGTTGCTAAACTATTTGAGTTTTGTTCTGGGTCTTCGACTTTAACGAAGTGTAGGTATTTTCCTAACTTTTATATACACTCAGAATTCAATTTCTTGGTTATGAGACAAGTCCCTAGTTTAATGCTCAATATAGCTGTGTACATCTTTCTGAATTACATGCTCAATGCTTATAATTCACAATCTTGATAATAAATAAGCAACTAGTATAGTAATATGTTGTTCGTTATTTTATTGTAGGAATTAGGTCATTTACATATTATTAAATATATTTTAGAATGGACAGACGAATTGAGTCCGACTTTAGATCCTTTTGAAGATGGCGCTGTCGATATCAGTCGCCGTCCGAGTAGCATCAGGCGAGTTTGCTTAGTTCTTAATAGTCGCTCTATTGACGGCTAAATAAATTGCTAGCTCTGAGTTTCCCACATATAAGTGATAAAATTTCATTTTGTGAGTTTCAGGAACCTTTTTTATCACTATGACCTTATATTATACTCAACTTTGAATAGTTTTTTTATCGCAGTGTAATTTTCGTTATTACTGATTACAAATAGTTTGCAGCTTGGATTTTAATTTGTACATACCTTATTTTAATAACTGTATATATACTAATTCTTGTGACGCCGTTACGATTATTTCGCATTATACTTGCTTGTGAGTGGCTTATATTTGACAGTGGCATAACATTTTCAGCGACAAATCTGAAATATCAACACTGAGCAAAGAAACTCTGTCGGCGCGTGATGATCGGAATCAAACTCCTTCCGGAAATAGCGGAGAAGATGGTTTCGGTGCGGACTTTGCAGGTATGTTCAAAGTTTTTTGTAACTATAATGCTTGATGATATAATTCAATTTTGCATATGTAGCGAATTCGTGGACAGGGGAACGCATCTTGCTGTTTTCTCTATGGAGCTTTGATTCTAGGACAACTTAGCAACACTATTTCAATACGTACTAAGAGTTGAGGAACATTTTAGAAACTTCTACATTTGACATCGAATCGTTGTTAAAACTATTCCGAGGTTCGTTTATTTCAGTCATATTTTGAGATTAAAATGAAAAGTACAGCAACTAGTATCTCGCAAGCGGGGTAATGAGTTAATAAATGATTAAAGACAGTATGTTACTAAAGCATAGGCTAATGATAAATAACAGAATGTCAGTATAACGTAGTGTCGGAGTTTATTAACGTATTATACTAGTAACTCGCAAACAAGGTTGAAACGGAGCGAACGTTGTTTTATTTTTAAGTTATTATTTTATTTAATGACCTGTAATAGACTGTGTTTGACGTATATACCATCCTAAAACCTCTTGAGCACTGGTAACGTTGAAAATCCTAAAATCTTGTTGATCCAAAACCCATCGCAAACAACTGACAACGCATCAAGTTTTTGTGCTGATCTCTAGATAACCAAACCATCGTATTCACTGGGCTTTCCATTCGCTGAAAATTTTGCCACGGGACCCCCTGGTCCTGCACCGGCGGGCGCCCGATTTTGTCAAAGGGTGTTTTGCCAAGATAAAACGTTTACAAAATCGTGTCAGAAACACCATCAAAACGCTTTGGATAGAGAGAAAAAGCTATTTTTTCTTTATCAAAAGCGTGAGGCAAATTTTGGCAAAATTTTTGAAATTTTTGGCTTCAGAACGGAATTTTGGTACAATTTTTGATCAAATTTTATGTAGTTTGGACCGATTGGAAACAAAAAAATTTCCAAGAGGCTGTGAACCGGGGGAGCCCAAAATTTTGCAGGGCGCATGAACCGGGGGCACCTCTTCTGAACCAGGGGGAATTTAAAATGCCAGTGACTCCCCCACCACCCTAATTTGGAGAGCCCAGTATTCAGACTACCGGAAAACCTTTATATACAATTCCTGATAACCTATACGCAATACGTGACTAAATAACTGAAGCAAACTATATTTTGGAAATCGTGTTCATGGCCCTAAACACATTGAAAAGGGAGGAAATATGCATCACCGGATAACCAAATCACTGCATTCGGCACACCAAAACATTTATTGTACACAATTTTTGATGCCATGTACCAAACTACTGAAGGCCGATTATATCCTGGCCTGGAAATCGGGTTCTTTGAACCTAAACCCAATGAAAACGTCTGAAAAGGCATGATATAATCGTGTTGGACTCTAGATAATCCCACCGTATTGTTAACCTACCGAAAACCCTATATAGACTGTTATTGAATCACTGTAAACAGTACGTAACAAACAACTGAAGACAGACCTGATACTATATTCTGGAAGTCACCTTCATTTACCCTAAGCCCATTGAAAACTCATGTTATATGCATGCTGGATTCTGGATAACCAACTCATTGTATTAAGCCTTCAGAAAAATCTATATATAAATCTTTCGTGATGCCCTGCACGCAATAAATAATCAGGCAAATGAAAATGCAGTAAATTTTGAAAATCGGTTTGATTCACCGTAAAATCCTGGAAACCGTGTGAACACGTATAATATGAAAAATAGCTATTTCTGGCAAAGGTACGAGAAATCATATTTGGGTTCACATCGGCCTACGGAGTGTTCCGACACAAAATTATAGATCTCGATGAGCCGATTCTTTATAGTAGTCTCCATTTTTCGACGCGAAATCTGTGTAGAGAGATATGGGTTGTGAAACACTGGTATCCGTATGGCCAGATTTATCAAAGAAATTTAAAAGCTTGTTTTTTGCGGTTTTGTTCCCTAACATGGTGTCCGAGCTCTTCGCGTTCAACTAAAGGCCACAACGGCATCACTCTTGCTATTGAACAAAAAAATTGTCGAAATCTGTTCATCCGAACATGAGCTGTGAATGACAGCGACAGACAAAAAAGAAATTTTCACGATTTTCTCCCTAGCGCCCTCAATGGAAACTCCGCTCGTTTCTCTGGCTCCATTTCAACAATTATTGTATTTAAATTATTGTTCACAAAGCTTTCCGTTTGTTTGCTGAACATTGCTTAAGTTAACTGGATGGAGATTTGGTTGTTAGCATCCTAGAGTGAAAATTTATTTTCAAGTGTGGAACTTCATGCTGGCAACACTGCTACACTGCTCGCCTTGGCTTTATTATTCATAGCCCTATGTGTAATAGATCCATTTTGCATCGTTACGTGGTAGATTAGTCCTTACCACAGTATAATGTGCAATATTACGGAAACCTAAGGTCAAGCCCATTATAGACATTACAGCAAAATCGATGGTCCTGAGCCAAACATAAGGTCCCGTTGGCTGAGGAATGAGGATCGTGTGCTGTGTATCTGATCGAGTATGAATTCGTAGAGTACTTCTGACTTTGATGAATTTAGCGTTATTTGTTATGGATAATCGTGCGTTTGCTGTCGTGTAACCAGACTAATTGTATGTCAGTTCTTGCATATCCTGTATGTATACCTTTAAATATCTGTTGTACATTTACCATAATGTATTACCTGTTTAACATAGAGTATTAATTAGTTTGTCATTGTATAATCATGTATTTGCTGGAGTAGATTCGTTACCGCGATATGTCAAAGGGGAGGTTATTCGTGTAACCCGTGAAAGCATAATAGAACCTGTGCCATTTGGAGATGATTAATTAGTGTATCGTAGTGAACTTATTGTCGTGGACCCCTGGTACATCTTTAAGTATATCGACATCTTTGGTTAACGCTTTTAACGCACGGTTGAAAGTACAGTGAGGACAACCTGATTGAAAATCATGTGGTTTGTAGCGATAATTGTATCACTTATTGCCATCGTTGCAAGAAATTATATGAATAATAATCGAATATTTGAATTTTTTCACCTGCCCCCACCGTTGTGGGGGCCTCAATCATGATCACTCGTCGTCACACTTCCGTATTCGCTGTTCTTGGTTCGGTATGCTATATCGGATATTGACGTCTTTGGCGTAGCGGCACGTGTCGGAAATGTTGCTGACAATCGTTGACTGTTTGACGCCGCCAGGTTTCGTGTGATCTTCCGCGCGGTCGGGCCTAGTTGTCTGGTGGTGTTTTGGCCAGTTATTTCGGGATTCTGTTGTCGGGCATCCTGAGAATATGGCCTAGCAGCCGCAAACGCTCCATCCTCATCAGTGGTGACACCTCGGTTTATGACCAACTCTTTCCTGACGAACTTTGTCACGCCTATAATCCGGCGTCAGCAGAAGTTCTCGAACGTGTTGATCTGCTGCTGAGTAGCCGACTTCGCTATGCACGTTCCGCAGGCGTAGAACATAATCTGTCGAATGGCAGCATTATATATCTCAACTTTCGTGGGAACGGACAAGTCTGCCGAGTTCCACACATGCCGTAGGCCCGCAAAAGCCGACCTGGCACGATTTTAATCTCGGTGTCGCGAGCTCCTGCGCTTTGCGGCTGTGCCGAATCGATTGAGCATTTCTTGTAGTTCGCTGCCTGAGGATGCAGCTATGACAATGTCGTCAGCATAAGTGGAATCTGTGAACTTCATGCCATTTGCGTCGAATATGACACAGTTGTCGTTAGCCAAGGCGGTCCCTATCACACATGCAATTGCGTAGATGAAGAGAAAGGAATACAAGATTGACCCTTGTCTCACTCCAGACCTAACCTCAAAGCTTTCAGATAACGTGTCGTTTATTCGCACATGTCAGTAAGATGATTTAAACAGCGACTTGATAAGGAATACACCGTCCGCCTCCAAGATCTTGTAGAGCGATTCTCGGTAAACTGGGTCGAACGCGGCTTTGAAATCAACGAAGGCCACGGCAACTGGTCTGGGACATTCATGAAGATTCTCGAGCATAATTCTCATGCTCATCATCTGGTAGATTGTGCTGCGAACAGTCGAAAGATGCACTGTTGCTCACGGTCAAATTGTTCCCGGTGTCTCTTGAATCTATTGCAGATTACTGTTTCCAGAAGCTTAAAAGTGATATTCAACAGCGATATACATCGATAGTTGCAGAAGGTGGACTATTGGAGAATGGAATGACGATGGCGGTACGCCAGTTCTCTGGCATGACATCTTTGACAAATACGTCGCACATTGTGGTGTGTAGCTTATGACATAGGTCCCTTGATGCATTATAGCATTCACGCGGAATCCCGTCCTCTCTGGATGCTTTCCGTTGCGAAGATCTTTGACCGCTTTGATGACTTCGTCGCGTGTTTGTGCCTAGTGATCGATCGCGCTTTCGTAAAAATTATTGAAGGGAAGGTCGTCATTCTTTAGCGGTTCTGCTGGCGGATCTTTGTTCAAGAGTTCAAGATTGACTTGCGCGGATTCGGAGATCAGACTTTTATCCGTGCTATCGCGTATCATACCACGCACAGGATTCTGCGGCTATGCGGCTTCTCTGATTAGCTGGTAGAGCCTGCGGTGGTCATATACCATAGCTGCTTAGTTTATCTTGTTCGCTAATCCATTGAGCTTCTCTTCCTTAGACTCTCTGATGCTGTGGTGCAAGCTGGACATGAGAAAGCCTCGATTTTCCTTTGATGCACGACTAAGCAGCTCGGCTTTCTCTACTGTAGGTGCATCCTGCCATCGAACCTGTTTCTTCGGCCTCGGCTTCGGTGCAACTGCCCGCAGGGCTGCATTAGTGAATTCCGAAACACAAGACCAGGGTGGAACGTTAGAGACCTCTAATCCTTCCAGGGCGGCGAAGCGGTTGCACAGTGAGGCAGAACTTTTCTGCAATGCTACTGTCCCCTACACAGCTGGCGTCGGATGGACGAGCTTTGCGCTTGAAGTGGTAGGCCTCTAGCTTTAGGTCTATCTGCAGCCGTATCATGCCATGGTCACTTTAAGCAGGTTTCCCCATATGGTCCTTCAGTCTCTTACAGCAGAATTCCACCTTTTTCGGACACAGACATGATCAAGCCGAAAATAGTGCTCGCTGGGGAATCTGCTTTGTGCCGTTGCTTTGTAAGATGTTTGAAATTGGTGTTGGCGAATTCCGCGATGGTGATCAGTCTGGTTCCATTCTCGGCTCGAGAACCGTCACGAAACGTCCTAGGACATTGTTTTCGCACGGTTCGCGGTGTCCTACTTGCGCATTGAAATCACCACACAGAAGGAGGATGTCTCTTGCGGGGATAGAGGCTATTGGATGATTGAGCCCTTCCGCGAAATCATCCTTGTCTCCGCACTGTAGGCATCTGTGCGAGCATAGGCCACACACAACCGTAGATAGGTTACATGGCTTTGAGCGAATTCTCACGCATGCTAATCGTGAACTGACCGGATTCCAGCATGTAGTCTTTGCTTCCTGATGGCAAAGCCCACTTCCTGTTGTCCGTCGTTTTCGTGTCCCGAGAACAGAAGGCCGTATTCAGCGTCGGGGGGAGCTGATGTTAGTCATTCCGTTTACAAGAATTCGTAGTTCCGAGAGCGCGGCTATCTCGATATTACGTGCAGCAGGTGATCGACAAACAAGTTAATTATAGCCTGGCTTCAACAAAGTTCGAACGTTCCACACGGTAATGCGGCGAGTCTCCTTGCATAGTTTAACGCGGTTAGTTGCCGTTTGCTTATTTTTCACGTCGTCGACGGCAGGGCAGCGACGCGCGTCGTCTACCAAGAACGCGGTAGCAGAGTCTAGATTTGATTTGTGATCATTCATTGAGGTTTTCAGCAGTTTGACGTAGATTGCCGAGCCCACAACCACCTGTTGTAAGCGGTGGCCCTAGCCTTTGGGGATCCATTCCCCTTGACTAGACACCAGCAGTTGAGTTTTTATCGTGACAGTATTTGATTTATATATGTATATGTGTATATAGTTTGTGGCTGTATGGTAATTGTACAAAGAGTATATGAACTATTTCTTTTGTGTGAACTTTGTGCTTTCATTGTACCGTTTATGAATGTTTTTATTATTGTTATTGATGTATATGTTGGTCATCTGAAACTTGCATGGCTTAGCTGTTAACAGAGTCAATAATTCGTGTATAATTAATGTGTGTTTCTGGCCTGGCGGGTCTGATAGGATACCTCCTTGTACTTACTAGTCGCGACCCACCGTCGGTATTCGTTGTATTTTGATATAAACTTATAGTAATTAAAATTGTGAAAGATGTACCTATGTATATACGTATACCGCCACCCGGGGTTTGTGAGATATCTCGTGGTACCTTACCGGCCGGGACTCACCATTCGTGCTTGTACAACTTTACTTTGTAACTTGTATGTTCTGAAACATTAGAAATGACGGTACGTGATGAAGAAATAAGCGAGAGTTTAGGACAGCGATCAGGAAAATATGTATTTTATGGAACTCGTCCCATTCACCCCAGCCCTTTCAAACACTCCCTAGTGGTTGTTCGCCGTGCAGCGAACAGCAAATTTGCAAAAATTATGAAAAATACAAGTATCAACAGTGCATTATCAATTCCCCAATGTTCATTTTTCTTCGGAAAAGCACGAAACTGTGGCAAACAAAACGCTTTTCAAAACATGGATGCTGATTACTCAGAAATGAGGGTCATTGTTGTTCCTGCCCATAACTCCGGAACGGCCCAAAATTTCCAAGCCTGGACTAGATTTTTCTGCCGTCAAACTTTTCGGTCCCGTACAAGTCCGTTTAGAATTCACGAACTTATTAAGGAATAACTGCATCGCACCTCAAAATTTCGGTGTTAAAATGAGATAAAAATAATTATTTTATTAACTACTCAATATTAACCGACATAAACATTATAATAAGGAACCCCGGTAGAGTTTAATTTTAGCCCGGTATGAACCAGCTGTGCCTACATTGAGTGCAGTACCCCATGAAAATTACGGAAATTTTTTCGATGGGCATTTGACCCACTGTTATTTTACCTGCATTAAACCGCTCCCAAAAAATGTAATACACTAGCGCCTCCCCTCCAGTACGTAACCCAACCCGGTTCGAGGCCCCTGAAACCCTCTCTTTTTATACCCTAACCCTAGATGGGCTTGTCTATGAGCCCGTTTTCCCTTTTTCATCTTACCTCCATGATGTCAGATAATAAAACGATCGGTTTGAGGAGCCAAGTTCGAATGCGAAGCGCGCGCGTCGATTGCCCCACTGGATAAGAAATTGGAAGCCCCTTCACATCGCCCCACACCGTGGTTTGTTTGTTTTTCGGGAATCGGTACCATGTTTACATTCACTACCTGTTTTTGGACTGCTATTGTAAACTGGTACCGGTCCCAAAGCAAAGGAACTTATTGACATTCCTTTGGATTAGAGCTAGTTGGTTCGCTCGTTAAATTTCACGAGCGTCCGTTTACGGGGCCCCAAAATTTGCCATCCCGTCTCTCGACCCGATCTTAGCTAAGCTTAAAAACCCGGTTGCGCTCGTGAAAATTGGGGATAGCCCCTGTTTGGGTCATTCCTTCGGTAGTGGCCTACTCGCAAGCCTAATCGTAGTTCTCTGTTTCGATACAGGGTTAATTTAAGTGTATTAATGTTAACTCTAAGAAAATACATATTGGATGAAAAAGACCTTATTTTAATGACCCGTATGTAGAGATTCCGCACTGGGCCACCAATACCAGCGGCAGTGCGAAGACCCTTCTTTGTGAAATTAGGCATAAAATTTGTGTATAGCACACGTGTGAACCTAGGAATTAAATTGGTCATTAAATTACTACATTCCCGTAGGTTTACCGAATCAGATCGTTAGTATATTGTGACACGTTTTGACAGGAGCCTTAAATTGAGCCTTGATCAAAAGGGATAGGGCAACGGCTCAACTGCGAAAGACCGCGAACGATGGAGTGATTGAAAAGTACTTCATGTGCTTTGAATTAGGCTGCTTTTGCATTTTACTTGTGTCGAGGTCAAATTATCAGATTTAGTAGGGTCATAGTAACTTATCGAGTACTTCTTATACTAGTCTTGATCTTTGGCTTCACGTAATTCGTGCATTAGCAAGGGAGAAAATTTCCATTTTCAGGTCAATTTCCTGTCCTAAAATATATGCTTGTACAGTGTCTCTTTGGGACAGAAAGAAATTAGGATCCGACTAACGCGTTGGGGCCTTACGTTTTTAGACATTATTAACTTATACACAAACCATACCGATGAGGGCCGAGATCCACACTTTAGTAATGGCCTCGGAAATTAGATCCGTTGAGTTATTATATATTCTAGGTCACTAGGAACCCTTAAAAACTTAAAATATACTCATTTTTTTTATTTTTACAAAATTATCTTAACATAAAATTCCCCGGTAACATAAAGTATTAAGTTCCCCGCGATTGGAAAGGTAAACGTTATATAGAAAGGTAGTAACAAATTTCTTAGGAAATTATAATTTCTAAGGTATCCTGGGAGGTAGGAAATCGGTCTCGATCGATTTTTACCCGGACCTACGGGTTGAATTAGGATGTACGCACTGCTCACTTTATTGGTTCGCAGTGGTTCACCAGTTTAAATCTCGTAAATGGGTAAACCGATTTGAAAAATGGTCACCATTGAGGTGAGATTGAGAATTGGCATATATTTTCTCACTTATCAACTTTGATCATTATATTTCGCTGGAGCAGGGATGATGTTACTGGTAGAATGCTTTACGCTTCTACCAAAATTGTTCGTCGTGGACACAGATACACATTGTATTTTCCATGTACCTTCCGAGCCGGTAACAATATTCTTGTTCCTTGCTTATTTTAATCACGTTTGCCTTATTGTCATGCTTTGGCAGTCAAACTAGGTGTTCTAAGTCCCCATGAGCTCACCATCGGATCATTAACAGCCGAGCTAAATAAAAGAGACCGTTGTAAATTTGCCGTTCAAAATTTCCTTGCATATCCAATTTCGTATTATAAACACGTCCTTGGGAGTGACTAATACTGACCCAAACGTGAGTAAAATTTCGTATAATTAACTGACACTAAAAATTTACCTAGGATCAAGACGGGTCAGAAAGCTCGTTGCAAATGTCAACGATTTGGACTTTTGAAATGGATTGTCAGAATATAGGCAATTACAACAAATATCGTGAGCTATTGTGCATCTCCTGTCATGTCATGTCATTTGAACGTACCGTACTGTTCATTAATGTATGGTGTCGTACCGCGCTATACTGTTGAACTATTGATTGTTGTATGTTATTGATGTATGAAGTTGCACCCTGTATATTTTGTCATGTTTAACCTCTTAAGTAGAATAGTCTTAGGATAGGATAAACAGTCAAACCGCACCCGAACATTCGCGTCTCTCTTCCTTTTGTTATCGCAGCGTATGTACCTGAATGTGGTTATATTATTTAGATAGCTGTCACTTCTGGGTGTTAATCATTACTTACTCGTAGTCTTCAGCTTACCTAAACCGGCCGATTGGCAATGTTGAGCAACCAGTAAGCTTCTGGCGCCCTGTTAGTTGTATTGTTGGGCATGCGTGGCCATTTCCTCCCTGTTTCTTTTGGTAATGTAAGCGCAGCCGTCACATGAGCGTTCGTGAAAGCTAAATACCGTTGTTTTTGATTTAGCTTACGGCTCTCTGCGTTCGAGTGAGAAGGTGGATCCCTAGTTGGATCCAACCATTTATTGCGGGGAATTAAGTGCCTATGTTCTATCGTTTATACCATTTCCATTGGTGTACGGAAAAGTCGTCGAATGTGCAACCGATTTCGCTTATGTTTTATATTAGAGCATTATTGTTTGAACTACTGTCTTGGGTCGACAGCTCAAAACATTTCCTGTTCATTTTTCTTCTTTTGGGACTACATTTCTGGCGGGAATTCCGTACACCATGTTAGGGTGAAAATATCTATCTTGTGTTAAAAGCTTGAGTTCTTGCTATTAGCGTGATATGGCTATTCAATCTCTTTCTGACTAAAACATTACAATTTACTCAGAATTCAGCTGCCATCGTCTATAACCTTAGGACTAGTTTAACTGAGGAAGCTTGAAAATTTTCACAGTTTATCTGTTTTTGTAAGAGATAATGAGTTTATAATTGTCGAATATAACTACGGAATGGTTGGCTTAAACTGCATTAAATTTGCTTAATTTATATATCATTTACTCATGCCATATTGCATTTGTATAAATCCGAACTACAGCACTCGCCAGAAATAAAAAAATATTTACTCTTTCGAAAAATTTGTAGGTTTTGTTCGATAGCGGTTCGAAGTTTGTTCGAGATGTGTTCGCGGATAAGTAAATTTTGTTCGATTTCTCTTCAATGTTTCTTTGTTCGAAACGCGACACTAATTTTTGTCTAACACTGTCGTATTTCACGCATATCGCTGCATTCATTGCCATATACCTTCCACGTTGATGATTATGGATTGAAGGACACGTATTTGAAGCTGAAATGATTCTAAATTTAGCTGATGTTATGACCTTCGGAATATGTTGCTCGAGTTTTCGAAGCATGCCTTAAATTATTATGAGGGAACTTAGTGTACGCTATGTGCAGCGAGATGCTAAAAGTGAACTCTGGGGACGATTACGGTATTTGACTTTGCACCACTGTGCAATATCAAATGCACGGAATGAAATCGAAGTGGAATAAAATCGAATTTATTTAAATCCGTTATTTGGACAGCGCAGTATAATTATTATTGTGAGATAAGTATTAGGAATATGTGGATAAGCAAAAATATCATTTTGCAGTCTAAAATATGTTTCAGTTTAACTTCTGTTCCACGCAGGTTGGCTTTTGTCCACTAGTACTGTTATATACATACAGCGAAATATTGTAAAAAGGCGCTTAGATCAAGCTGAAGGCGTAAGTTATTATGCAGGTAGCGCCGTCTGCTACATATTATATTGTAAGCCTGAGCCTTCGCATATCCTAATGTTTTTATAAGCCTTATACTAAGCGTAGGACTTAGCCGACGGCCTATTGACCCCGAACCTGCCGCACTAAATTGTGTTTTTCAAGAATATAACGTTATGCTTCGTAGCTTGACTTGGACTGGGCTCAGGATAACGCATTGATAGAAGTGTATAAAATTTTATTGTGAGTAATACGTTTATATTCTGCTGCATGATCTTCTACGTATTTATGTGTGTAACAGGAATGGGTTGCTATCTGATGCTGTTTTGTTATGATTACAAAACCACTTTCGCAGCTATTATTATCAAACGCTTCGGTTCCGGGTCGGCATCAATGTTTCAAATTGAACAATAAGAGAAGTTTGTGCAGTTTTAGTTGAACTCAGTTGCTGCGTGTGAGTGGCGGGTTCGTTTAATTTATAGGAAGTAAATACAGAAATTTTTCAGGTATAACATTTTTGGTAGTTTATATATTTGTGATTATTAGCAAATAATCATGGGACACGTAAGTGTAATTGGTGTGGTTTTGTGGTAGACGTGTTTTAATTAGTACTGGTTTTGTAATAACGATTTTCATTCTTTAGCTACATAAATAACTAACAGTTTAAAAGATATAATGTGCTGTTTAGCAAACGACTGTGTGCTTACAGTGGTTAAGTTGTTAATTTTTTTAGTATTTTTACTTCTCTTTCGGAACTGATTTCTAGAAGAAAGATACCATCTCTGGCTCTTTTAGTTCTTGTAAATGGCGTCAAATTTTATTAGAAAAATATAGTTTAATTTTAGCAAATCTGTAACCTAAATCATGCATTAAAATTTGTTGCTCCTGCTCGTATGAAAATAAAATTATATAGTTTGTTTGCTCGTTCGCTGCATGCTAGTAAGTAGACTAAGTAAATTAGTCGAACCCGTGTGAAGAAGTAAAAATATAGCAAACTCAACGATAAAATCTAATTAAACTTTAAAATTTAGCGGCACGTTTGCATTAATACGAAACCAATGTTTCTTCATATTATGCAAATTGTGGTTGGGTGCATATATATTTTATTTTAGGGATCAGAGAGATTATTAGTAACAGAGAAAAATTAAAAGTCCATGCTTGTAAGCGAAACTGCCAGAAAGCACAGTAGTTCTCAAAAATGCACAAAAGTCGCACTGAAAAAACATAGAGCTTATATAATAATTTATGTAGATGTTTTCAACATACTGTAAGATTTAAAAACCTGATTTCTATATTGGGTTTTACTGGCTTTACCAAATAGGAGCTTCCGTGAACCCCGGGTATTTCGGCCTCACCAGGCTTCTCCAGTTCATGACCCAGGTAAATTTTGATTTCCCTCAGTCTATTTCCATACGTTTCTGAGGTACGTTTTTGCGTGGTCAAAAATTAGCTAATTTTATCTATTGGCGTAAAAAATGTACGAATTTGTCCCTATTTTTGTTAGAAAACCATATTTTCCCCTGTGATGCCAAAAAATGCCTAAGTTTTCCCTTTATGAGACGGGTAATTTGCAAGCGAGTGTGAAGTGAAGCGAGCGTGGCTTCATTTTTAAGTTTATTATTATTATACACACCTGTTAACACGTGTCTTGGCTTGTGTTATAGGCTTGTCTTGGTAGGGGGAAATACGTTTTAATATTCGGCCATGGACTTTCTCTTAAGTACACGTGATACGGTAGAATTCGGTGAAGCTGCTGTTGTTTCTACGTACCAGGAATAATTAGCTTTTGCGGAAAATAATTATCAGAACAGTCGTGAAATTTGGACTACAACAACGCCGACGAGAAACTACCTTTTCAAATACATTTCGCGCTTACTCTGTTGTAGGGACCAGAGATGGAACCGGATCACCTTTTTGTGACCCGGTTATGATAGTTAGACATACCTACTGACGGTCTGAGGTCTCGGGGGATAGTCCGGGTCGACGAAGGGGGGTCGTCTCTGGGCAGGTAGACTAGGGCCTT
The DNA here is from genome assembly GCA_030248225.1 of Trileptium ribeirensis. Classification (NCBI taxonomy): domain Eukaryota; kingdom Metazoa; phylum Nematoda; class Enoplea; order Enoplida; family Thoracostomopsidae; genus Trileptium; species Trileptium ribeirensis. Next base: position 40,054 of record JASANE010002255.1, read on the forward strand.
CGGGGGGGGGCGTTCATGGCATCAGTGAGGTAAAACACCGTACCGGCAGTAACCTAGTGACAAGACAATTTTCCAAAGCAACACATGCATAATCTGCGAATTTGTATGAAACGGTAATGAAAAACAATTGAATATCTGCTTGGTAAGCCGCTTTTGTAGATGGATCAGATTTGTGTTTTCTTAGCCAGAGATTGCATTATTAGACAAAAGTAGGTGTCTATATGAAATGTAAGCCAATTGGCTCGGTCTTGGAAGTCGTTTTGTCATATGTTGAAGTCTTTTGCACGTTAATTGCGGATGTAAAACGTTAGAAAGATTCTCAAGCTCTGTCTCGGCTCGGCTCTTCTTGAACCATGTCTTAATCGGCTTGGACTCCACAGACAGATTGTAGGCTGTGGCTCGTCTAGGCTCTTGATGTGCCATGTCAGGGTCGACTGTGCTTTTCCGCTGGAAAGCCAGGCTTAGTTTGGCTCGGCTCTTGATTGACCATGTCAGTCGACTGGGGTTTTCCGGAAGGCCAGGTTAGCTCGGCTCTTAGGCCCCTAATAATAAAAATTTGTGACTCAATATACATTGGAGAAAATTTGTGTAGAAAGCAACAAACGGATTATAAAGTTGCTTTTAGAGCTTTTAAGAACCGACCCAGCTTTTCCAGACCCACTAAGCTCGGTTTTTTTCAAACACATCCTTGGCTCTGACTGTACTCAATTTTCGACTTTTTCGGAATCGTGGTAGGTATGGCCAAACTTGTCTCGAGAACCGAGGCGATCCAAAATCCCACCTCTAACAAAGAAGAACATAAGGCCGTTAACGCTTGTTTTCGGCCTGGATGTCACGACCGTTTCGGTCAAAGCAGCCCAACATATTTCAACCAATCTCCCGCCATTCCGGCCAGATTCTTTACTGAGTTTTTAAGCAATCATCATTGTAGAGCTTGGTTTATGTGCAGAGCTTGAGTTCACAATGTGTTTCTACAGGAGAACTGAGCAGATATAGAACAAGGCAAAAGCCTCTGTTGTGTGGAGTACATTGCAGAGGAGATTGCTTTCGGCTTTTGAATCACACCCGGTGACCCGACCACAGATTTGACCCGAAATGACTTGGGGACCTGGTTTCATTTCTGGCAGGGACAGTCATCTTCTATCGGAGTACCTTTGTACTTAATGTTTTATTAGTTTTGATTATGTACAAATAATGGTGTCAGTATTACTCTCTGATAAATGTGTAGAAACTTTACAATTGAGCCGAAGATTAAATAAAATATTATACGAAGTAGCTCTTATCTTTGCTTGTTATCGATTGGAATAAGGTATTTTCGCGTTTCAGTTGCATCCCGCAATAAAGTGTTTCGTTAATGTACCAAATACTTTCCTCACGGGGTATTGGGTGTTTTAAGAGCGACGACAGTGCCCAAGGTGTTTTATTTTCCTTAAGCAAGCCGCTGCTACAGGCCCACAGTACACTAGTAATCAGAGATTCATATAAAACAGTCAAAAAAGCTTCGGCAAACACGGTAGAACCCACGTTAGCTTGTGGATATTTAATACACTATAAATTTAGGCTCTTCTATTTGTGGAAGGGTGTGGAAACTGACATTTTTAGGTTCTCCCGCACAGAAGGGGCGCCCTCTGGCAAAATTTGAGATCACATGGTTTAATGTCCTCCGGCAATTTTTTTTGCTTTCTACCGCTTACACATTTCCACTGACCGCTTACACAAAAATTTAAAATATTCTGTGAGAGGCTACGAATTTCGAAAATTACGTAAAAATCGTATAAATAGTTTTAACCTCATTCATAGCAATCAAAAATGCATTTTGATAATCACAGCGTAGTGTAACGTAGTGGAGATTGTGTGTTGCTGGGGTAAAAGCGTTTAAATTCCGTCTGTGTTTATGTCTGTGATCGGCCATAACTCGGGAACGACTTAACCGATTTTCATGATCTTGGGCTCATTTGAACTGCATTTACACCCCAGGCGTTTTTTTGGTTTGTGATCTGGTTCCGGTGTCAGAAATCAAAATGAGGGTTTTTACCCCATTGTAGTATCCTTCACGAAACAAGGTTATTTTTATCTCAACATAAGATGATGATCTCTTGTTGGATGTATTTCATAGTAAAATGATAAATTCCGATGCTTGTTTTTTGTTTTTCGATTAAGGCTCCGGTTTTAGATTTATGGGGTTTGAGGTATGGCACGCTCGTGGTTCCTCGACCAAAAATTCGAAAATTTGTTCTAGCTTCTTGGGCGGCTGAGAAGCTGCACTTGGGGGTTTTCGGGCATGGTAAATACATTACCGGTGTTGGTTTTGCTCTGCCACATATGGTTCCATGGATACGGTGGTATGGCGCCCGCATGGTTCGGGACCAGAGGTCAAAATGAGTGTTTTTTACCCCATTTTAGTATCCTTCGCGGAAGCAATTCTATTTTTGTCTTAACTTCCGAAATTTTTCTCTGGTTGGTTTTATTTCGTAGTAAAATGATAAATGCCGATGCCTCCTTTTTGGTTTTTCGATTAAGGCTCTGGTTCTGGAGTTATGGGGTTTGAGGTATGGCACCCTTGTGGTTCCTCGACCCAAAATTCGAAAATTTGTTATGACGTCCTGGGCTGCTGAAAGGTTTTACCTGAGGGTTTTCGGGCATGGCAAACTGATTGCTGGTGTTGGTTTTCTTACTCTGCGACACATGAGTACGGGTTTATAGTTCCTCGACCCAAAATTCCTAATTTTGTTGCGACGTCCTTTGACGCTGATAGCTTGCACTTGGAGGTTTTCTCCTGTAGAGTAAATTTATTGCAGGTTTTAGGTTTTTATTTCTAACTTGTGTGATATTGTGTAATATCCACATATAGCATATCGACGTATGCTATCGAGAGTTGATTGGCTGTGCACGCAAAAGGGGTAGGTGTACCTATGCTTCACTACGCTCTTCAATCTCGATAAAGTTGCTAGTTAAATTTTATGACGCCGCCATTTTATGGCGACACCAATATCAAGCGCACCTTTTACGAATTACAGGTCACGTCTAGCCATGTCTATGGCTAATTTGTCGGCGAACGGAGAAATCAGAAGCTGAGGCTTTTGCTGAAAACCATTTTTGTTTTGGAATTTGATCGACATCAGGCACCGCCAGATCACCAGTTTTTTCGTTGCTCACTTCCACAGGGTCTGTCATTTTTGTACCGGCGGTGGGTAGGCTGCACATAAACCGCCCAGTGTGTTTTTTAAACTTTAGTAAAATGCGGTACATATTTCTCAATACGGCGATAGTGATTTCAATTCCAGAAACTAATAATTATTGCTTTTTTCAGAGATGCGTAATAATATACCTATTTATTAGAACATGGTAAATATATTATTTATTTTATATCGTTCACTTTGACCCGTCACTTTTGAAGGCAAATCGGTAATTTTGGTCTATCTGGATTCATTTCATCGTGACATTTCCAGAAACAGTCAAACGTACAGTTACGGACAGTAATAAAAGCAAATTTTTCGCGAACCATTCCCAAAAATTAGTAGCTGTTTAATTACTATTCCCTAATTTTTGGAGTAATTGTAACATGTTACATTTTAAGTTTTTCGAGTAGTAGGGTTTAATCCATACTGGTCTGGCCTCTGCGCAGGACCAAAATTTTAACGTCGGGTTTTGTGGGGGATGTGGGAAGCCGAAAGTACTTGGAGAATTTCTCTCAGGTTATCTGGAGGAAAGCCGTACCCCAGGCTGGAGTTTTTATTGCATTTTATAGTGATTTTCATGTTTAGCTGAAACGGAGCGAGCAAAGCGAGCGGATTTTTTTACTAAGGGCGCTCGAGGAAATGGTGAAAATTTTTTTGTCTGTCGCGGTCATTCATCACTCATTTTCAGATGGACGGATTTCGACAATTCTTGTTCGATAGTAAAAGTGACGACGATGTACCATTAGTTGAACGCGAACAGCTCCAGCTCCATCTTCCGGGTGAAAATGGCAAAAACAAGTTTTTAAGGATCCTTTGCCAAATCTGGCCATACCGGAATCAGTCTATTGGAGTCCATATCTCGCGACACAGGCTTCGCACGGGAAAACTGGAGACAACCATCTGATGGAATCTATAACTTTCTGCATGCGAGTTTTGTGGGACCACTCCCTGTGCCGCTGTGAGCCCGAATCTGGTTCACCGACCCTTTGCCAGAAATAACGCTTCTTCAAATTTCTCCGTGTTATTGCTGGTTTTTACCTTAGAATGAGAGCATAATTAGGTTATCAAGCACGTTGGATCTGATGGTTTTGCTATCCAGCATCCAACTTGACTATTTTATACCGTTTCTTGGGGTTTCAAAGGTTTTTGGGTGACGAACCCGTGCCAAAATGTAGTGCAATTTCATTTGTCTGGTTATGTATTGCGCGCAAGACATCAAGAATGAGCTATATATACGAATTCTCTAACGCTGAATAGAATCGTTTGGTTGTCTAGTGTCCATGGTGTATTTATCATAGGTTTTCAATGGATTTAGTTTCACTGAACCCAATTTCAAGAATATATTATGTCTTCAGTTGTTTCCTTACGCACGGCCAAATAGTAACGACGGAGAAATTTTTTTCGGTACATAGGGTTAGTTGACGGTTGACTCCAAACCCAGTCAAAGCCGCTGCAAAAGCACGTATATATTTTTCGTTCTAAATTCCAGATAACGAAACTATCGGATACAGCAGCTCTCCAGAAACCTATTGCGGAACATTCTTAAAGAACACCAACAATTCTGCGGCGCATAAGACCTATAATAGCTTTATTTGAAGAGGCAGACAATAACGCACAGCCAAATAATAACGACGGAGGAATTTTTTGCGGTATATAGTGTTTGCTGACGGTTGGCTCCAAACCCAATGAAAGCTGCTGAAAAAGCACGAATTTTTCGTTATGAACTCGAGATAACGAAACCATCGGATACAACTCTCCAAAAAGTATTGCAGAACATTCTTGATGGCCTGCACGCAACACATAGAAAAAATATAATAAGACAGACTACATACAGCAAATCGAGTTCACTTATCGAAATCTATCTACCTGGAGTTGGTATATGAATTACACCGGCAGACAGAAAGGGAATTTCATCGATTCCTCCCCACGGCGCCACAGTGGGAACTCTGGTCGCTCCGTTGCAAACATCGCAAAGCATGTTCTTTTGCAGAATTTGAAATTCTGTGCTAATGTAGTCATCATGTCGTTGAGACTGGATCAAATTTAGTTTGTAACAGCATACTTTCTATGCCACATTTATACCAAAGAACAAGTACAGGTTAGGCTATTGGGTTAGCGTTAGTTAGTATATGCTGCTAATTTATTTGGTTAGTATAGTTACTATTGGGTTACTGTTAGTGGTATATGTTAGTAGGGGTAATAATGTAGTGTTATAACCCATCTACATAATGATAAGCATCCGCGCCAAAGCGGTTACTGATAGTGACACTGGTTAAGCCTTTTCAAAATGTGGCACAATTCCGCCATTTATCGTCTTTTCCTTTTACCAATACATTTATGGCATATTAACATTACTGATAATCATAATTATGTTTCAGTGGTAATTGGTATGAACCATGAACATCCGAATCATTAATAACTAACATTCCTCATTCCTAGCATTTTTCAAATTTTAGGAATGGGAAATGAAATAGAAAATTTAATCCGGGAAAATGCCGAGCTTATGGAGACAAAGTATGTGCCATTGGTATTTTGCTGTAATAATTGACATTATCGATTGAATGCTGGCACGACTGGCTCTCTTAAGCGTTAGGACGTCGCCCAGTTATGCGTCGTAGCGTGCCATTTGACTTCTTTATGGAACATTACTATGGTTGTCCTTAATTTTGCTGTAATACTATTTTTTTCATTTTCGAGTCGGTTATCGTTGGGAAGTCGCGGGTGGCTTCATAACGCAAAAGAAGACACGAGATTCAGCTTTGTTATAATTCGGATGAGGGTCATTTCACGAAACCATGTATTTTTGAAACCACTTTTTGAAGCCAAAATGAAACGTTTTCGTATGTACAGTGTCTAGACCCCTTCCGACATAAAAAACCCTGAATTTTTCGAATATCGATGTCTCCATGCAAAACGAGCTACCTTAAACCTGCTACATGGGGCGCTAAGGGTACCCCTGGGGGTCAAATTTTAATTCGAAATAAGTCATTATTCTGTAGGATAACGCAGTGACATGTGAATCATGGTCTGTTTGTATGCAAGTGGGACCAAAATGATCGTCATCAAGTCATTTGGAAGACTTGAGACATAAAATTGGTCAGCTATGGCTCTTTTATGGTTGAAAATGGACCAACTTATGATAAGCCTGTCGTAGAAGTTTTTCTAGCGTAACGGAATTTTATGCTCACAAACCAACCATGAGTGGGGGATGTCCGACAAAATTTTCATGCAGATCCTTTTGGCCTTGTAAAATTGGCACCCCTATATGTGTTAGTCGGGGGGTACACCTGAGGTCGGGGTGGCCTACACTTCAGGTCGGGGGGCTACACCTTCCTACAACATACTTTGCGTGTAACTTTAGGTATATACTTCCAGAGATTTTAGATTTATTTTAACATGCTGCTGCTATAAAACAAATACATATTGATCAGGGAGTAACCGGAATTCCGGTTCCGGCGAAAATCGTGTTCCGGTTGCGGTTCCGGCAAAGGGCAAAAACCATACCGGAACCGTAATTCCGGTTTAAAAATTTTGTTTGAAATTTTCCACGTTTTTTGCTTTATCCTGTAATCCAAACATATGTAATATATATTATACAATGATCAAGCTCCAATACAACCACGCAAAAGAAAAGATTAACTAACCAATTTGCCGTGTGTAAGGTAAGTAGGGCACATAATTTGCACATAATTTTTCATAATAATCTGCAGGAGTTTGTTAAATCAAAGCCAGGTCGATGCTTGTAGCAGCTATTTTACACATCCAGAAGTCTGTTGGATACGTTTGAGTTAAACCGATCCAACTCGGTAACAGAGTATGGCTTACGCAGAAGTACTTAGGGTATGCTTGGCTAACATAAATTGCGTCAAGCACCCGCCAGTGCGCTTGTAAAGTTGATAAATCAGTCTAAATTGAAGTAAACTAACGTTATCTGCAACGCAGCTAGAAACTGCTTTCTTGGCAATGAACTATGTTTATTGAAACTGTGCGAGCAGCATCACAGTGTGTCTCATTTATAGCATTCTATAGCATGATCTAACTGACGGGCACTGTTTGTCCAACGCTAGCCTAAACAGTGTCTCTGACCACTGATCAGAAAATTACCTTCTATCTATTATTTTCTCTTAGAATCATATAAACCAAATAATTTTAAGTTTCCTACAGAAGAACATGCAACAAACCCATGTGTAGTAAAGGGAGGCGACTGGAGACAGAGCGAAAGTGTGTATTCTACGCTCCAAGCTTTGTAAGCACATTCGATTTGACGCAGTATACGCAATGGTGTATAGTGGAAGACATTTTTTGCTCCGAATGTCCAAAAACCGACATATTTGATCGATAAATAAACATTATTAGATTCCTCAGTCTCTTTAAAGTTTCAGAAAGGCAATAATACCGTCGCAATACATCAAGTTTAATGCAAAAGTTATTTTTAATACATTTTAAATCCACTATACCTTCGTTTCTGCCATCATCTGTTTTACTATATATAAATTTCGAAGACCAGGTTCCGGTTCAAATGGACGGTTCCTGTTGCTGGTTCCGGTTACGGTTATTCTCTGATATTGATCTATGATTAGCTTACATTTAGGTGATGATACCAAGAACAATGTGAAGAATAGATGTGCGGGCATTCAGAAGGGTTTCCTAGCTACCCAGTTAAGAGCGCAGCCCCATATCATGGTGCAATGATGATGAACTTATATACTAATATGGTTCTTGCCACCTTCGGTTTCTTTTATTATACATGCGATCGGGGGGGGGTTACACGTCAGGTCGGAGGGCAATATTTTCATTAAAAAATTTTTAATACATGGGTCGATTCTAATGGGGCAGTACTATGTTTCCATTCAGCATATTGTAAGACTGTATGCTAGATTTGGCTTTTTAACCTTAATTTTCGTAAAATGGGGGGCTACATTTTGCATACCCCATTTTTGGCAATTTATGACCGACATCATAATCGAACAACACATGGACAGACGGTGATATTCTTTTTTAAATGACACCTGTACTGATTACGATTACGGTTATATAGCGTGTTTGGCGCTAGTGCACTTTGTCGTTATTTACAAGCGTATGCAAGCTGCCAGATTCGACCTTGGTCGGGGGCTACATATCACGAAAAAATTTTCGGAAGCTTGACGTCAGCTTCAGTGTCGATGCTTACTCCCAAGTTTTTGCTAAAAAATTAGCAAATACCAAAGGTGAAAAACACATATATGTATCACGTGCTAGCGATACGGCGAACGTTTATAGTGGGACATGTGTTTTGGGCTTCAGTTGGCCAATCCGGTTTGAAGGCCTCTGGCTCCTGCTATGTTAGGGGAACAGAGGTCCGCCATACCTCATTATGACCGTCGGACATGCTATTTCTACATCTCACAGTGCCATTAAATTTCCTTCCAAAAATTGGTGGTATGGGCCAAAAAGTGTGGATGTAGCCCCCCCCCGCAAATATGATATGGTTTCGTGAAATGATCCATGAAAATGTGTTTCTGGTAACATTGCAATTTTCGCCAGTCGGCTGTGCGTATTTTTCCTCGACGCACTCGGATGTGAACGTATATGTCGTGATATACTTCGACCTAACTAACACAATACCTATGTAATGTTCCCGATTCCTTTTCTTCCTGACACCCTGATTTCGTTCTGTGACTTCCTGCTATTGATAATATTTAATATTTGTTTCGGGTACGTTTTAGATCCATTGTCTAAGGTATGTAATGTAAGAGGGAATAATTTGTAGCACTAGACAATAGATCTCTTTATGTTAAACAATCTTAATCTTAGGGATTGCCTGTTGGCGAAAATTTATCGGCTTGACGTTAAATTCATTCACTGAATTATGTTTACGAAAAAAAAACAATTTTCAGTATGCTGCCGCACAGTCTTTATTTTTCGCCCGGCTTTTAAGTTAAGTTTATGTGCCGAGATTTTGTTATAAATGATCTTATTTCAAAAAGTACGGTTTGTTTCATTCATTTACACATGTGCGTTCTTTTTGTCTGTGCAATGTTGCCAATAAACATATAGAATGAACTGTAACAAAGCGATAATTTTGGATGAAAGTTTCTTTAGATTTAGATTAGATTTTAATTATTTTGTTTTTTATGTAGATAACTGGCCTATCGCAGGTTTCCGAAAAGTGAACGAAGGCGACATGTCTATTCTCGGGAGATATTTCAAAATGGAGGGAGATTTTGCTTAAAAACTATAAATTATTTTCATATTTTACGTACTTTTACCCATGTACAAGTATTTTTAGGCCATGAAACAACGATTAGCACTAGAATCAGTGGTAATTAATATATAAAAACCTTTTCATACAGAAATCATAAATTTAGAGACATTGAATATTTTTATTCAGTTGCACATGGGGTTTTCGGCCGAGTGGGGGACGGACATGTGGAAACCTCTTAAATAAAGGACGGTTTATAAAGTTCGGAGGGGTCCCGTCACCGTGGACAAGCCAGTATATTTTGTAATTATTGACGTTGCTCGAAAAATGTCTTCAAAAAATTTTGTAGCAACGATTTGCCTTCACATCTTAGTATGAGTTGACGCATCTTTTTTTGTGTACCCGACCCTACCCCTGTGATTTCGCGAGATAGTAGATATGGACAATAGAAATCTTGTTAATACATTCATGCGCGTCACTAATTAGATGACGAGTTATTTGGCCATTTTTTTCAAAAATAAATTATCTTTTTAATAAGAAGAATATCAACTTTGATAAAAGAAGCAATCATAGAAAGAACCACGCAGCAAGCCAGAATATAATATAGAGAAACATACCGGAAGTATACAACCACACTCATTATTTCGGCAGTTATGTTTATTTTCATTTCAGTCAATGCTCTATTTTGCCATGCTAATTTTTGGAGATCGATAGGTATTGTTTATCATTATAGTCAATGTGTGTTTCGCTATGCTAATCTTCAGGATCGGCGGCCAATACGACGTCGAAATACTTCAGTTATATTTACACCACCTTGAGTACTTTTACAACCAAGAAATAAGAGTCATAGTTACTCCCGCCGTTTACCCACGCTTAGTTGAATTTCTTCACTTTGACATTTAGAGCGCTGGGCCGAAATCACATAGTGACTAACACAATTTATCTAAAGCAGTTGTTAAATTGCAATATTATTGAGCCATAAAATATATCGCTGTTTTCGCAAAGGCTATTTCTCTTATAAGCTAGTGTCATAAATTCGGCGTAACTTAATATAGCCTGCAACAAACCATGGACCTCATTAACGGATAGTAGAAATTCAAATAATTAAATAGTTAACTATTTGTTTTGTAGTGTTGGCTGTTCACCTCATTAAGCAGAGTGTAAAAGGACCAATATCCATTTTTAGATTTTAGAGAATAATTAAAAGTTGAAATACATTTAACAATTCGTTAAATATTTAAAAAGCACCAAAAATAGTAGTTAGTGATCAGTGAGCGCTATAATTGTTTTATTCTAGAAATGCGCTCAATATTGTTAAGAACGATCTTATCGCAAAAATCGACGAGCTTACAAGGCAAGTTCATAAGAAGTTGTTCAAATAGCGATGGATTTGGAGTTAATATAAGTTCTATTTATAGTCTTAGCGGTATAATAAACGATAGCCTCTGTGTCCATGGAACCAACATCCACTAAGCATGCATGATAAGCATAGTAAGCCCTCCCAAAGCGCTATCGTATTGTGGTTGCTTCAACAGATAATAGACTGGTAAGAATAGCTAGTCGGCTTTGTTTATTGCGTAATAATGTGTGTACTCAGTCGTTTAATAATAACTTACTGTTTATGGGAAAACTGCAGCAGCCTACGACGCTAAGAAATCCAGCATGAACGGCCCACAGTCCGCGTGTTTTCGTTTTAGCGGAACAGGCACACATTAAATATTATGAATAAGTAGTTGCGTACTCGATAAGCTGAACAGACTCAGCTGTATCGTAACACTGTAATCTGCGATTATTTCACCGTGGACAAGTTTTCAATAAAATGGTCCTTAGAATTGTATTGGAAGAGTTTTAGAATCTCACAACATAAATAGTAACTAACACTGATTTACATATATGAATGATTGGTTACATGTTTCATGTTATAAAATAAGCTGTTCCCGAAGGGTTTTACGAATTACTGTCGCAACTATAAATATGGATTACTTCTCTTGTTAGTGGTTTTTCATGACACACGTAGTACATAGCTCCTGTCAGGGTAGTTGTTCTGTCAACGTCTAATTTCAGTCGAATAAAGTTTTATTTCATTTTTTAAACGTATCAAACTCTTGTGCTATTATTTTAATACGTGGGTGACGAGTAACTTTAAAATATGCAATTTGGCACAACATTTGCCACAAAGAGAAATCTTAAACTGCTGAAATGACCCAGAATTTTTTTGAAAAAATATGATAACTCTTGATATTCTTAATTTGTGGCAAATGTTCGCGTAAAAACCACTTTAGCTCAAATACTGTGGTTGGGATGGTCAACCCTTCGGAGACAGTATTTTATTGAAACTGTTTGCACCATGCAATTTTTTGGATATCCATAAAAATATACAGTCCAAGTCTGCAACATGAAGCACCACTGTAATTGGATTCAGAGTGACGCATCATTGTAGGTGAAATTTTGCTTGCAACACTCTGCAATATGAAGCGCTGTGGCAATTGATATTTCGCTCACAACTTGTGGGCTTACTTTTGAATTGGTTTTATAAACTTGTTCTAGCGCCAGGTACGAAGTGCTTCCCAATATTGGCGTTGAAACTGTGCCTACACCGCCTTCTGTGTGAGCGTCTGTACAGAAATATTGTCCGGTTCAAATCTCTGGCCTCTGAAATTTTGTGCGGTTAGAGAATTCGTGGTTCGTAACCATTTGTGGCTCTAAATTTGATGCCGGATAACCATGAGTAGCCCTAAATTTCACGTTGTCCACTGGGCTGCCACTCTGAATTTAACTTCAGCTCGGTCCGTGTTCCAACGATTTCCGCTAATTATAGGCGCATATTCAATGTCAGTTACAACCCCGGGCAAGGAAATTGAACTAAATAGCGTCAGAGTTATGAAATGTAAAGCAGCTAGACTCCTGTATAGGTCTCTAGTCCAACGTTTTAGAAGGCACTTATGAAGCAAAATCGTGTCTTTACAAATGTTAATGTAATACTTTATGCGTATGCATCGACGTATTACGTTACAAGTTTGACTTTTGACGCGTAATATTAACGTTTCAGTAACTGATCTAAATAATATGATTTCAGTGAAGCATTTGGTAATAGTTAATATTTTCCTGTATACATTGGTGAGTTGCTAGTTTCTGTGTGAACACTTATTTGTGATTTAATGCGTCGATCGAATGTACAGTCATGACCAAAAATGAGTGGACAAAAGCGAACGCAACAAGTTTCTTTTATAAATGGACGTTTCAACATTCGTTTGCGTTTACGTTCGTTGGCGTTTAGCTTTCGTTTTTATGCCATATTTTTGTCCGTGATTGTACCTGTAGTGTATGGCGGAGATGCAAGTAGTCGGAAATCGGACGCTACCGCTAGTTTGATAGTAGTTGCTGTTTTATATAGCACAAAATGATTTTTGATGACTCGTATGCGATGCTTTTGAATTTTTGCTAGCTTCTACAGCCGTGTAACCCGTTAAGTTGTGTGCTGTTATACCAAAATAATAATTTTACAGCGAACAATTGATGTTTAAAGAAGAAGTTCGATCGCTCGAGTTGGTTCGTCTCAAATTGACCGATCGAACGCATGAAGTTGAAAACGAGCTCAAGAAATCAAAAGAAGAAATTGTACTGTTGCGGCAAACTGTCGACGAGGTCAGTTTGTGTACTTTGATGTTTTCATGAAGCCCTACAATATATTGTTTGTTTGTCGCAATACTTTGAGTGAATTGCAATGCAGAACAGTTAGGCGGGCAGGCGGTCATGTGTATGCTCAGCGATACTAAGGAGTAAGCTTGAGCTTTTGTATAAAATAAAAAGAGTAAAACAATAGAACTCGCCAGTGATGACTGTTGCCTTTTGAATGAACGCGCATCGCATAGAAATCGAACAAATTTTTTTACTCTCGAACAAAGCTCGCATACTTCGAACCGCTCTTCAACAAATTCAAAAAAGTTCGCCAAAAATTTTGAACAAAAATAGCAACTTATCGTGCGAAGATCGAACAAACAGCACTTATTTCTGGCGAGTACTGTATGGTCACCGGCAATACTCTCGTGTCCTAAATTCATATTTCTGATTATTCGAGTCTATGCAACATCCAAACAGTAACTATGTTAAAAATGTTTGTAAAGTAAAAATTCAAAGCCAGTAAAATAAATAAAAAATTTTAAAACTTTTTTGTTTCTCTATTTTAGGAAAGCGTTCCTATGTCTCAACGTAAACGTTTCACGCGGGCAGAAATGGTCCGCGTACTCACCGAACGCAATCAGTATAAAGAAAAGTTGATGGAGCTTCAAGACGCCGTTCGCTGGGCGGAAATGGTTCGCGCTTCGAAAGATGGCGGTCAAGGAATTTCAGAAGCGCGGAAAAGAAATCGATCTATTTGGGAATTGTGAGTTACTTCAGTAATATTTTTAATAACGTGTTTTAGTCAAAACGTCGCAAATTAGTCGCCGAAGCTACATTAGGAAGTAACAAAATTTATTGCAAGTTCTTAAGGCTGTTGAGTAGTTGCTTGATTTAAGTTTTAATTGCAAACACGTGTTTCACAAATTTTAGCAAGAAACCACTCTTGAATTTTCTAATTTTGTCTATCTTGTTTACTTTTGTAACACGGCTTTTGTTTCTTCACTATGGTGTGCTTTGCCTATTTGAAGCAAGACTCATTTACAGTAAGTTGGTGAATTTCTAGTTAAAAATAATTATAAATTATTACTGCAGTAATTGCTCGCGCCCAGGTATTTGCAACATAATTTTATATAATAGTTTTTGTACGAATTTAACACTACAAACCTTAATTGAAGACGTTATATGTTTGTCCTCAATTTCTATTGTATATAAAATGGTTTACCATACCAGTTAATATTAAAGCAACTGCACCTGCAAAGGCTGAGATAGATAACACAATATTCGTGTAAAATGAGTGGTTGATCCTCTCAGTGCTGACTGAAGTTTTGCCATATTATAACTTTGCCCGAGGTTTGAAATTATGGTAAGATGAACACAGGCGACATGTTGCAACTATGGTGAAACAAACTATCATCGCACGCATCAAGTGTCCAACGAATAAGACTTTAGTTTTAGTAGCCTTGAATTTATGTTTTCTGTATACTTAATCTTTAAAACAAGTATTAATATTCGTAATAATAAAATATATTAAATGTACTTGACATGTCATACTAAATAAAGAACAACCCTCTGGAGCTAAAATAAAAACAGTTTGGTGTGTCTTGCCATCTACTCACAATATAGTATATACTTAGAGCTGAATTTAAATGCAACTTATTAAAAATCAATAAAAATTTCCAGGAAAAATTTGTACAATTTCAACTATGTAGTGAAGCACTTCAGATAATCTAAATTAGCTAAAATTTTTGGGGCTTTTACATATTCTGGTGCCAATGTAATAAAGTCTGAAAATATTTGTATTAGAGTTGCAACTACCTGAAAATATATTATATAGCATATAGAAAAATATATTTGCTCTCCACTTTAAATATTTAATATGCCCACGCAAAGATCTCTCGCATTTCAGTAAGCTAATTTGGTAAGTATTTTGATCTAATAGACTTAACATGTTTAATATTTTTGTATAATAATAATAATAAATATTGTTTCTAGTTTATCCCATAAAGGTTTGGGATTTTAGCCATATATTTTCGACAAACAATTTGGAAATAAACTCCTAATTCGATATATTGCGGTTCTGTGAACTCAACATGAATTTCACGAAAAGTTATTTGCTTTATCTGAAAATATAGAATTTGATTTGGAGATGGAAAAGTTTAGAAAGTTCATATTGTAATATTTTTTGTAAGCTAAACATGATTTTATTTAAGCTTCACTAATCTATTCAACCCTGATAAAGCAACATCGACAGGATTGTTGAGCAGTTCGCCCAGTGAAGGGGTTAATCGAAGACAAAACTCGAAACTAAATCCATCCGCTAGTCAAGCGATCCGTAACCGGTCCCAGACTCGATGTGAGGGCGATGGAACGCCGGATCAGCGGGAAACACGAAAGGGTATACCAATGAAGGCGTTGGCACCTAGGTTAATAGTTTCTTCCTTGTCGATGCTAATAAACAGACACGCATAATTAGATATGCTCCTTTAGTAATAAGCAATGCAATAACTAGAGCTTACCCTGTTAGTAAGCAATGCAATGAGTAGAGCTTACTCTGTGACGGAAGGCAACGTTTGGTTTTCGCATAAGAGGTAGCATAAAATGTCAAAATATTGAAAATTATGCTGGAAACGTGAGAATGCGCAATTAATGTAACCGAGCTTATGCGTTTGACTAAATAATAATTTAAGATGACGCAAGTTGTGGTATTTCTCTTCTAAAATTTTTACGTGAAGGCTTATGTTCCATAAGTGAATTCTCTCGAATCAAATTAGGTCCGCGGGATGAGCAATTATACTTAGTTGTGTTATTGCGATACCTGTGTTATTTATTGATTTGATTATGAAATTTTGACAAGGACGTATCAAAGGTTCTATTGATGGATTCGTATTTAATACTTATCCGCGTAAACGCTATACGGTTTGGTTTTTGATCATAAGTTATAATTTCAGATAGTTCGGTTGTGAACTTACCTGGATGAACACATCTCACATACTGGATATATTGGTGTCATTTTCATTTTCGTAGACGGATAGCGGCAATAGGAATATAACTTTTTTGTTTCGGTGGTACTTTTTTAAAGCTTTCTTCACCGTGAGGGGTTCAGCATTTTAAATGTTTGTTCTGTGCGCCATGTTTACGGTTATATTAAATCACTAAACTGTTTGTAATATTTTATTTAGCTAGCTAACAAAATAAAAGGCATTACGTAATTTAGATAAAACCTTGAAAGATGAGTAGAAATAATCTAATCGTCTCTGTTCTTGTATAAATACTGTAAATATTGTTGTAATTATTATGAAACATGACGGTACTGAAGTGTAGTCTATTGCCTTCAGTGTAAAGCTATGTATTTTGAATTTGGTAGATCCCATATAACAAAATTAGTGGTAGAATGGAATTTAGAACTGAAATATATTTGGGACGTTCTAGTTTCATTATGGGCGCACATATTGAAGTAGTTTTCATATTATAATTTTAAATGTGTTGTAGCGACTCGCAACAGTCAAACAGCACCAATATTAATGCTCAATTGGATCGCAGTGAAAAATATCGTAGCGCTCTTTCAACTCAGCTACACAATGGTAACAGAGTCAAGGCATATGGCTGGAGCATTCCAAAATGGCCAGCTTTGGGCACATGTGATGTTTCTGTCAACCGAGTTTCCACTGGCGCCAGCAATGAACATTCTTCGTTAATTTGTTCAGTTCCCATTCCAGTGTACTCCAGTGCCTTAGTAGCAAAGGATCCAAGCTTAAAAGTTAGCCTTTTTGTTGGACTCTCTTAAAATTCACTTAAAACTAACACAGTTTTTAGCTGATGCATTTGTGATGTTTGGAGCGTGCAAAGCCGAATTTGTTAATGTGGAGCCTTTTTGGTCCAGAGAAGCTAGTGCACGTTTGTGGGCGTAATAATTTTATGGAAGTTTTAACTGACCTTTGACTGGGTCATATAATATCTGGTTCCTTCCTAGTGAGGGGTGCCACTCCCTACTTGGTCTGCACATGTTCCGTGTCCCTTATTATTTTGTCGCTAACCGGCTCACGAACCGAGGGCCATCACGTTATTGGTCGATCCCGGTGGTATGTGAGGTGGACAGTGGTACAAGATTTTAAACGTAAAAGTGGCACTATAATTCATTGAAATGTCGCAAATGTAGTCTTGAATTTGTAGTACGTGATGAAACATAAAACAATTATTAGAACGAAAATCATGAGGAATATGCAAAAAATAATAATACAAAATTATTATGAACGCAGGGCCGCCGCAATATGTGCATCCCGACTCAGGCACTAACCACACATAGTTAGACTACACTGGTTAGTGAACCAGGCGTTGCCTTGAGGTCCTGTGCTTATGCTTCTGCGTACGCATATGCTTCTGGTCAAGAGTAGATAACTTAATTTATTGAAACGGCGAGCGGAGTTTCCGCTAGAGGCACCTGGCAGAAAAATCGTGAAAATTTCTTTAACTGTCGCTATCATTCATAACTCATTTTCTTGTAGATGTATTTCGGCAAAATTTATTTATTCGATGGCAAAAGTGATGGCGATGTGCCCTTAGTTCAACGCGAGCAGCGCCGGTCATATCTTTACGGGAAAATCTCCAAATGGCAAAAATAGATTTTTAAGGGTTCTTTGTCGAATCTGGCAATACGGGTACCAATGTTTTGGTCCCATATCTCACAACACATTCTTCACATCGGAAACATCAAGCAGAGTCAGCTCATCGTGGTCTACCACTTTGTTAACAACCACTTTATTGTGGCATAGCTCCCTTGGCCGGGATATGTTTGTCGACGCTTTGTCTGAAATATTTATTTTTTAAATTTATTCATGTTATTACTTGTTTTTGTTTTATACAACCAGTGTCTGTTAAGTTATCAAGGAGCCTGGATATGATCGTTTTACTATCTACAGTCCAGCTGGACTATACTATTATACCTTTCCCGTATGTGAAGAGTTTTGCGGTCAACGGACCCGATTTCCATAATCAGAACGTAGTAAAACGTAGTGGAAATTGTGTGTTGCAGGGGTGAAATCTTTTAAATTCCGTCTCTGTGTGTTGTGTGATTGGCCATAACTCGGGAACGCCTAAACCGATTTTCATAATCTTGGGCTAATTCGAACCGGCATAGTCGATTTACCGTCTGGTTCCGGGGTCAGGGGTCCAAATGTGGGTTTTTGACCCCATTTTAGTACCCTTCACGGAAGCATGGTTATTTTATCTTAACTTTCGAACTTTTTCTTCTGGTTGGTTTTATTTCATAGTAAAATGATAAATACCGATGTGCATTTTTTGTATTAATGCTCCGGTTCTGGAGTTATAGGGATTGAGGTACAGGGGTTTGGCGCCCCAATGTTCCTAGCCCTAAAATTGGAAAATTTGTTATGACGTCTTGAGCGACTGATAAATTTTACCTGGGGGTTTTCGATCATGGGAAACTCATTGCCGGTGATGGTTTTGCTCTGTGACCTATGGTTGTTCCATGGGTACGGGGGTATGGCGCACCCAAGGTTCGGGGTCAGAGGTCAAATTGAGGGTTTTTCACCCCATTTTAATAACCTTCACGGAAGCAAGCTTATTTTTATCTTAACTTTCGATTTTTTTTGTCTGGTTGGTTTTATTTCTTAGTAAAATGATAAGTGCCGATGCCTCTTTTTTGTTTTTCGATTAAGGCTCCGGTTTTAGAATTATAGAGTATGAGGTATGGTGCCCCAATGGTTCCCCGACCCAAAATTCGAAAATTTGTTATGACGTCCTGGGCGGCTGAAAAGTGTCACTTGGAGATTTTCTGGCATGGTAAATACATTACCAGTGTTGGTTTTGCTCTGTGACCAATGGTTTTATGGGTACGGGTGTATGACGCCCCAAGGTTCCGGGTCAGAGCAAAATAAAGGTTTTTACCTCTTTAGTACACGTGATGGAAGCAAGCTTATTTTTACCTTAACTTTCGAATTTTTTTGTGGTTTGGTTTATTTCATAGTCAAATGATAAATGCTGATGCCTCTTTTTTGTTTTTCGATTAGGGCTCCGGTTCTGGATTTATGGGGTTTGAGGTATACGGGGGTTTGGCGCCACAATGTTCCTCGACGTAAAATTTGAAAATTTGTTCTGACGTCTTGGGCAGTTTATAAGTTTCACCTGGGGGTTTTCGAGCATGGGAAACTCATTGCAGGTGATGGATTTGCTCTGTGATCCATGGTTCCATTTGTACGGGGTATGACGCCCCATGGTTCGGGTCAGAGGTCAAAATGAAGGTTTTTCACCCCATTTTAATAACCTTCACGGAAGCAAGCTTATTTTTATCTTAACTTTCGATTTTTTGTCTGGTTGGTTTTATTTCTTAGTAAAATGGTAAGTGCCGATGCCTCTTTTTTGTTTTTCGATTAAGGCTTCGGTTTTAGAGTTATAGAGTTTGAGGTATGGTGCCCCAATGGTTCCCCGACCCAAAATTCGAAAATTTGTTATGACGTCCGGGGCGGCTGAAAAGTTTCACTAGGGGGTGTTCAGGCATGGGAAACTTATTGCCGCTGTTGGTTTTGCTCTGCGACCTATGTTTCTGTGGGTACGGTTGTATGGCGCCCCCAAGGTTCGGGGTCAAAAAGGTTTTTTACCTCTTTAGTACACGTGAGGGAAGCAAGCTTATTTTTATCTTAACTTTCGAATTTTTTCTCTGTTTTGGTTTATTTCATAGTCAAATGATAAATGCTGATGCCTCGTTTTTGTTTTTTGATTAAGGCTCCGGTTCTGGATTTATGGGGTTTGAGGTACGGGGGTTTGACATCCCAATGTTTATCGACCTAAAATTTGAAAATTTGTTCTGACGTCTTGGGCGGCTGATAAGTTTCACTTGGGGGTTTTCGGACATGGGAAACTCATTTCCGGTGTTGGTTTTGCTCTGTGACCCATGGGTACGGGGGTATGGCGCCCCAAGATTCGGTGTCAGAAGTCAAATTGAGTGTTTTTCACCCCATTTTAGTATCCTTCTCGGAACCAAGCTTATTTTTATCTTAACTTACGAATTTTTTTCTCTGGTTGATTTTATTTCATAGTAAAATGATAACAGGGTCCCCACTCGACAGGGAAAATATGGAAAACAGGGAAATTATCGATATTTGCAGGGAAAACAGGGAAAATTTTGACGTCTGCAGGGAAAAATTTTGGGATTTTTTGGAAATGGGTTGCTTTTTGAAATATTTTTGGAAATTTGTGATTTTTATTCTTTTATTTCAGACCAAGGACCCTCATTTCTCCGATTTCATGTTGCAGCAATGTCGCATCTACTGCAATATATAACTAAATTTAATATAATTTTAATGTTTTTGTTTTCACACTAATATATTATCTGAAACGCTATAATTTTCAGATTATACATATAATTTAAGGCGATATATCCTTTGTGAATAATACACATACAGCAATGTGTACAATATATATATCAACCTCCAAGCTGGGGACAACCTCCAAGTTGAATTTTTACAGGAGCTGCAGGGAAAACAGGGAAAAAATGCGGAAATTTTGCAGGGAAAACAGGGAAAAAATGTTGAGATCCCGCGGGGACCCTGGATAAGTGCCGATGCCTCTTTTTTGTTTTTCGATTAAGGCTCTGGTTCTAGAGTTATAGGGTTTGAGGCATGGTGCCCCAATGGTTCCCCGACCCAAAATTCGAATATTTGTTCTGACGTTCTGGGCGATTGAAAAGTTTCACTTGGGGGTTTTCGGGCATGGGAAACTCATTGCCGCTGTTGGTTTTGCTCTGTGACCCATGGTTCCATTGGTACGGGAGTATGGCGCCGCCGAGGTTCATCGATCCAAAATTCCTAATTTTACTGTTACTTTCTGGGATGCTGATGGCTTGCGCTTGGGGGTTTTGGGGCATGGGAAACTTATTGCCGGCGTTAGTTTTGTCCTAACTTGTGCAGTATTGTGTGATATCCACATATAGCATATCGATATCGATGTATGTTATCGAGAACTGATCGGCTGTGCACGCAAAATTCGTAGGTGTACCTATGCTTCACTACGTTCTGCAATCTCTTTAGAGTTACTAGTGTAGTGTGTTTTCATTGTTTGGTTAAGTATTTCGTGGCAGACCATCTAGAATGGTCTATAGTATAGGTTTTGTGGACGTTGAATTCAACTATTTGGTTGTTGTACAGCACGTATATTTAATGTCTTATAAATTTTCAATGAGTCAATGAATCCAGTTTGCAAAGTATAGTCTGTCTGCAGTAGTTTGGTTAAGTATCGCTATAGGGCGTCAAGAATAATCTATATATAGGTATTTCGGTAGGTGGAATACTGTGGTTGGTTATCTAGAGGGCAGCACAAATTAATTTGGCTATCTTCATGCGATGTCAGATGTCTTCGATGGGTTTATGGTCAACGAGGTTTTAGCATTTTCAGTGTATTCGGGGTTTCAGACATTTTAGGGCGTTATACAAAATACAGCTTGTTACATTGTGATTACACAAAATGATTACTTATGAATAAAACCACGCGCCCGTGGTATGTGAGATGCAAATCTTTATGACGTTGAAAACATTTATTTTTTACGTTTCTATTTCGGTAACAGAAATAAATATTTTCATGTTGAGGTGACACGTTCAAAGTGGCATATTGGACAAACGGAATGTTCAAGATACTGCTGTACATGTAGATCTAAACTTCCATACAAGTGGATAAACACAGTGTTACCCAAAATATCACATGCAAACCAAAATTTTTGCCTTGAAGTGCAGTTGCACACGGTATTATTTTATATGTTACCGAAGCCTATCGTTCTATATAACACGTTCTTTTTAACATCAGCAACATTCCAACGGCCTATGGCATTATAATAAATTGTAATAATCAGTAATATCTTCATTTTCTATGAATCCTGCAGACCAAACCACATCTTGACTACTGCCAGTAAACACACATATCAGGAAGATCAGTATGGGTTATTGTTCTGGTCTGCTTGGCTCTAGTAGTAAATTGCTGGATTTGGTGTTAGTGACCCCTTTTTAATTATGTCGTGGCATTTATAAATAGAAACTTAATTTACAGTTCAAAGATACTCACGATTTTGCAATCGTACCTCGCCAAAAAATGGCACTCACTAAGGGATGCATCAAATACGTGTTTAGCTACTGAACGAAAATTTAGGCGTGTCGTAAGGGGTTCCGAGATTTGCTTGTTTTCGATATATTTATATGTGAGATAATTAACAGGGGATGTGTGCGAATAATGTTATAGAAATCTGCATTTTTAAAGATGATTGTTGGCGTGCTTGGTTTCAATGTTTTGATGCTACAAAAGGCATTTAAGCAAACCAGGAGTTTCTTTTTTAATTCTCGGTTTGGAAATTTTTTCATAACTTGTATAGATTTACTGAGCTCTAGGGCTTTGTGGGCACCTCTATGAGGAAACAAAAGAACACCTTAAAATTAAGTTTCTTGAGAATCTGTGATTCTGTATATTTCATTGCGTCTGGTATGTGACAAGATAAGTTGATGAAGAAACGGTTTGGCAACTGATTGTATTTTGGAAACCAATTCTATATGCTCAGTAATAATGACATTAGTGACAGCTGTTTGGAGTAATAAGTAAGCTTCTGCGGAAGTCTGCTCCGGATGGGAACCTATAAGAAGTCGTCTGCAATTAAACGCTATATATCCTACGTGTGATTAATCCTAACAGAATTGCCATTTTACAAACGTAACAAACTCAACTCAGATCGGCTATATCGTTACTCGCTGACATAATCGCCTGAACGTCGAACTCTTCAAGCTGGGAATGTCTGAGTAGTCTCTGTGTGTTATAACGCAGAACAAACTTAGCAGCATGTTACCCTCAACTTAACACTACCACAAAAATTCAAAAACACTATCCGTTGGACCTCATCAGTTCCTTCCGGTAACCCGAAATTAAGAGAATAGATTCGCTAGATTTTTGATCTAAACCTTGGAACGTGCAAGGGGCATGTTCTTGCCTACACACATCATATTTGTCTGTCTATATATTAACCTAATGATAGTTTACACGTTGAGAATTACCGTCTGCATATTTGAGTCCAATAAATTTAGTTTTTCCGTTGGTCCTTTTGTCAAAATCGCGAATTCAATGTCCCTAAAAATTGTGTCTGTCAATGTCTGCCGTGGGTAATCGCAGATTATCAATGCTAACAGAGGATAGTCATATACCAGCGTAATAATTTGAGCAGAGTGCGTACATTATGTGTGCTTATTTACGCTCACCATGACATGCTGAACCGATCACCTGCGTACTCAATTTATGACTGTATAAAAGGTTGTCATCAAGAATTTCGATGTATTATGTCGCAATGACTCGGTTGTACCAAAACACGATCACCAAATTTCTATGCTTATCCATAAAATATAACTTACTTGTTCCTGTATTACAAACCGTCCGTGACCGTGTGCATGCGGGAAAATAAGTCAAGAGAAATGTGAGATATCGTAAGGTACCAGAAAATTTTAGATAAATGTGTCTAAGAAAGGTCTTGGTTTCTTGGGAACGTATATACTAACGGTTTGTGTTTTGTTTTAGATTTGGTGCGCAGCAAGTGTTACTTTATTTGGTGGAAAACGCTCTGACAATGGAACTTTTATCGGAAACCCGTTACTAATTTCTCAGCGCGGACAGCAGAACAATAAATATACTAAATGTGGCCTTAGTGATAGTGATATTAGAAATAATAATACGAGTGTCGAATCGTCATATTACGATGATACGAGTCCCGATAATCTATTCACTCAACCGTTGGACCAAGAATTGACGGTAAGATATTTGCTCGAGTTTGATTTTGTTTTGCTTCGGACAGTTATAAAATTTTTAAAGGGTTAATTTTTAAAACTGTGTGTTAAATAGTTTTTACTTACATATAGCCGGTAGTGATTGGTTTTGAAGCTTGTTTTAAAATGTTAGTGTGTTTCTGAAAAATGTAGTCAAACAGCTTCTTACGCATCATTCAACTTTGTTGCGAGCACAGTACTTATTGGTCAAGTTAATATAATTTTGGTATTTTTGATGCAACCGCTACGATTATTTGCGATTCGTTTATATCCTAACTAGCTTTATTTAGACTTAGTCTTTTCAGCTTTTTAAGTAGTCATACCTTTGAAATATGTCTACTAATATTTTATGTGTTTATTATATACAGTGATATTCCATCCTGCTCTTGAATACATGTTTCAAAGCAGTATCA
The DNA here is from genome assembly GCA_030248225.1 of Trileptium ribeirensis. Classification (NCBI taxonomy): domain Eukaryota; kingdom Metazoa; phylum Nematoda; class Enoplea; order Enoplida; family Thoracostomopsidae; genus Trileptium; species Trileptium ribeirensis. Next base: position 64,247 of record JASANE010002255.1, read on the forward strand.
TAGACACTGTTGGAAGCAGAAGTGCACATGGGATCCTTGGCGTTCAATAAATACAAAGACAGTACTAGGCAAAAATAGCTGCATGGATGTCACATTAAGACATAATTATTTATGATGTTCAATACTTTATCTTGTCGCTTAGCACGCATTAACTTGCCAAAATTTTTATGTAGGCTGATGGGTACAACAACTGGTCTCTGTTTAGATACCTATGTAGGAAGCTATGGTTCCCCTAACTGAGGCATACATATTGTTGCATTTGGTACAGAGCCCCTATAATCCAGTTTTTGGCTATTTTGGCCCGGGGGTTAAAGCTCATAGCATTCCTTTAAGTGTGCATGGTTACCATTTTACCTTTCGAACAGAAAAACCTGTTTAAATTCATCCACTCGATGATAGTTATGAGCTAAACCGACAGACAAAGAAACTTTCATGTTTTTTCTAGCGCTTTCAGGGAAGGCTCCACTCGTTTTGCTCGCCCACTTTCAGGTAACTCAACATATACTGTGGCCATAGGATTATTGAAGCAGAATGCCTTGAAAACGCCATAATTCGCAGTTGTGTTCCACCAAACCTACGTCCATATTTTATTTACCTAAGTTTCTGTAAATCTAACTATAAATGTTTATGAACCTTGACATGGCATTGCCAATGTCCGCAAATTCTTTAAATCATATCAGGTCCGCTATGGCAATACCTTTATTCTTATTTTGTCTCTCCTCTTCTATTGCTTGTTGTTCGTGAAACACAAACTTCGTGCTAACGTATAAATGACAAGGACGTTTTATGTGATCTTAGATAACAAGGTAGAACGAACACCAATTTCATTTTATTAATTATAATTATACAAACGAAACACAGGCAAAAGGGTGAATATACGGACGTTCATCGTTTTTGGTTGGAAAAAGCAGCAACAATGGTAAAGGGGCGAATATCCGGATATTCGCCTTTTTGACGCAGTAATTCGATGTGAATTAAGGACATTCGCTTTTGTCTGAAACGCCTAGTTATATTAACATGATGGATGTTCGCCCTTTTCTATTGCCTATCTGAAAGAGAACTACTGATTCGCTGTGTACGCATTTATAAGTCAATTTCGGCAAAGGTTGGACGTTCGTCCTTTTGCCATTGCACGGCAATGGTGTTCTGTTTACCCTGACTCCCACGAACTGAAATGGGCGTGGTTGTAAACGCCCGTGACATCTAGAACGACTTAACGTTACACTTTTTGAGTAAAGCTGGCGATCATGACGTATGTTTTATTCAGGACGCTCAGTGGACAAGGGCTATAGATACCGCTGGTTCTTCAAATGGTTTCCAAAGCATCTCGCATGCTGAGCATTCTTTCCAGCGACCTTCCAGAAACAGTGCACTAGCCTCGTCTAGCCTTATGTGGATATGTAGTTCGTCTGCTGGCAAGTCGCGTGTGACTGTGCTGGATGCATGTAGCCCGGGAGCGATCCTGCAATCTTTCCCGGTATGCACCGCACACTTGCTGACCATTACCAGCGTGCCTGGTAAGTAATCAATTTAAAATCAGTGAAATTCGTTTAACGTCGCCACGGCGAAATGCATTGTTTCATGGAGTTTTTAGTTATGGATTTGACGTAAGTCATTCGCGTCATTAAAACTTTGATCAGTAGTTGAAAATAATAGTCATCGAATGTCTATGGCTGGCTCGGTACTCCTCTGTAAGTTTTTTGTTCGAAAATGTGTATAAAACTTTAAAACGCATTGAAACTTATGTGTGCTTAGAATTTACCACCTGTTTACCATATGTATATAATTAATTGGCCATGCGTAGATTTGTACATTTCAAGAATACTAATATCAACTAGGTGCTACAGTCCCTGCAAAAATGACGACTGTTCGTCCGATGTTGACTCAATATTTTTCGATGTTGGATCGAAAACTGTTTGAATGTGTTCGACCGTATGAATGAAAAAATTCTAAAAATGTATTTTGTATAGTAAAAGTGCTAAAGTGTTCGATGTTCGTTTAAAGTGTTCGATGTTCGTTCGAAACGTGATAGTCATTCTTGGTAAGGAATGTTGGGTCATTTGATATAATATATAATATAAGATTATAAATTTCGATAGCTAGGTCATTTAGTAATAAACTATACATTCTTTATAAATAAAGTAGCTGCTGTGAAAGTTGCCAATTGAAAGTACTCAATGTGATGTACCTATTAGGAGGACACCATCTTAGGCTTCTAGCCACAGTCGTTGAGGTTGCACTGGAAACAGTTTTGCATACGTTTTTGTCGCATTTGTGTCAAACACTTCAAACTAACGCAGCAGCAGATGGCGAATTAACAGTTAGTGTGGCATAGGGCAGGGTTTTTCAAATTTATGTTGTGCTAAAATTTGTGTTTTTTGAAATTTAGGTGCGTTTTTTGGCATTTAGGTGTATTTTTGACATTTACCTGTGTTATTACCCACAAATACCCAGATACCCTGTTTTAGCGTTTTTAAGGTCAAGTAATGATAATTAACCGGCTACTAGCAATTTTATATTAATGGATGGATTATTTATACAATGGATCAATCAGTTATATTTAGCACTAATTTTTTCATATTTCAGAATTTATAGACTTGGTTCCACAGTTATAAACATCGTCATTTTATAAGCATTCAGCGTATAAAAATGTTGGTTTTGTAACCTTTTAATTAAACAGTTAGGTATGCTAAATTTTGTGTTTTTTGAAATTTAGGTGTGTTTTTTGAAATTTCACTGTATATTTCACTAGGAAAAACATAAAAAAGCCTGCATAGGGTTCTAACTAATGATCATCACTTTTCATCATTATCACAATTATTTTTAGATTAAATGATTTTAAGATAAAGTAGTGCACAGAAATTTCAGAAAAAATTATTTGCCGTAATTATTTAACAATTTTAAGGATATTTTGCTGTATTAGCGGATAATCTATGGCCCAGTGGCTCACCCAGTAGAGTGTTAGACTGTCGGTCGTAAAGTTTTGTGTTTGAACCCTTGCCAAAATGATTCATCCTTTTATTCTTACGGTGTCAGTAAATTGATTAGCATACGTGCGAAAGTGCCAATTGCAAGAACATCATTTGTAGATCCAGTTCCCACTCTGGACCTCATACGGTCATAATACTTCAGAAACGAAGATTGGCACCAGTGGGCCTGTTCATTTCAATCTGAGTCATTGAAAGAAACTTTTAAATGTTTCATTAAATATCATTCTATCTTTTGGTTCGTCTCTATTTAAATAACGTTGCGTGGGTCCACTTTAGGTGCATACACCATGGTTGTTGTTTCGTCGAAGTCACGAACTGTATCGTTCTAGTTCACATTCATGCGATCGGTATTCGCATTTTATTGAACGCGAACAAGGGATCTGTGATGTACGAACGGAAATTGCGTCCGCGCAAATTTCTCCGTTTCGCATGGCTGTCCTTGTTCACCTAATGACCAGGGAATAACCGGAGTCAGCAACCGGTACCGCCCACTTAAACCCGATGCGGAACCGGAACCTGGTCTTCCAAATTTATATATACATAGTAAAACGGATGAAGCAAGACATGAAGGTACATTGGATTTTAAATGTATTATAAATAACTTATACATTAAACTTAATGTATTTCGATTTACCTCTCTGGAGCTTTGAAGACACTGAGGAAGCTAATAATGTATATGCGCGAGTAAACTCAAAGTGACCGCGCTAACCACCCTGTTTTGCAATTCCTGATGTCGAATTAACATCTAATATTGCGAAATAAATAGGATGTTCGAATCGATTCATTGCTAGCGCACACTTGAAGGTATTCATTCGGGTTATTACAATTACGTAACATTTTATAGCGTTGAAACAGAATTCGCCTCTCTTCGCGAACAAATATAATGTAACTGTGACCTCATAAATGGAACGGTCCCATTATTTATCTATTGTTCGCGAACAAGCCCCTTGTTAATACAGATCCGCAAAATTCTGTTCGCGAACAAATTTGATATTCACAAACAAAAACTAGCATTTTCTGACCGACTAGCAATGTTCGGTGATGAAAATCTTCACTAAAACAAAATAGGATGGTTAGCGGGATCTTTTTAAGTTTAGTTGCGTATTATTTATCGATCTATATGTTGGTTTTTTGGATCCCTAGAACAAAAAATGCCTTTCAATATACAGCCTTGCGTAAATTGCGTCAAACTGAATGTGCTTGTAACTCAACATGCTTGCATAGAGCGTAGACTAAACACTTTCGCTATGCTTCCAGTAGTGTCTCTTTACTACATATACGTTTGTTACATTGTGTAGGCAACTTAAAATTATTAGTATATGGTTCTAAAAGAAAATAAAGCAAGGTAACTACAATTTTTTGGTCAGTAGTCAGAAACATTGTTTAGGCTACCGCTGGGCAATCAGTGACCGTCAGATAGATGATAATGATGATAACTTTCTGAACAGAATGCTATAAATGAGATAAACTGTTATAAGGCTCACATAGTTTCAGTAAATACAGCTCATAGCAAAAAACGCAGTTTCTGGGTGCGTTGAAGATTTGTTACTTTAGTTCAATGTAGACTGATTTACCAAGTTCGCAATCGTAATGGCTGGTGCTTGACTCAATTAATGTTAGCCAAGCTTCTAAATAATCCATACTCTGTTACCGATTTCTAACATATATAGTCTAATATCCCACAGACTTCTGAATGTGTAAAATAATTGCTACAAGCATTGAGTTGGATTTGTTGCGTTAACAAACTCCTTCAGAGTTAAGATGAAAAAGTCATACTGAAATTATGTGCCCTTCTTACGTTTCACACGGCAATTTGCTAAAATAATCTTTTGTTTGGTTGTATTGGAACTTGATCATTGCGTATATTATGTTTGGGCCACAATAATGAATCAAAAATGTGGAAAATCTCAAATAAAATGTTTAAATCTCGACTCGTGTTCCTGTACGGTTTTATCTTTTGCCCGAACCGCAACCGGAACAGGATGTTCGCCGGAACCGGAATTCCAGTTACTCCCTGCTAATGATATACTGAATCGGACAGCTATGTTCTCGATCTTTTTGTGTATTATAATTTCGCTTTGCTTGTATGTGGTCAAAAAATTGCAAAGCAAAATCGCAAAATAGCGACCGCGAACCGTAGCTACGTGTTGCTGTATCGCAAATTTTTGTTCGTGCACATAAGGCGACACCGCGTTTATGATCGTGATCTGACATAATAGAAGAACAACCCAGGTGTACGCACCTAAACTAAACTCAGGCATAACTGAACTTAAATGTTTTTTTGTAAATGAATTACGATTTAACTCGACTTTTGAACCTCAAACATAAATCGTGCCTAACTAAATCAAAATAATGAAGTTAAAGAATAACGAGATATTCTTTTAGCCAATGTGAAAGAAAAGTAATTTGTAGCTGCTTAAAATGTGATGAATTTTTCTCCAGATTCAGAGTTTTTGACCTTTTTCAGGAGTATGTGACTCCGACATGCAACAGTTGTCGGCTGCGAAAAGGCCGTCTACTTGGATTGTAAGAAAGCCTCCGTTGAGTACGACAGCAGCGTCTGAAGGCAGCAATGGCTGTAGTTCGGACATCAGTCAAGACCAAACACTCGATAAGCTTCTTGTTGGGCAACTTAGTCGAGTAACCTTAGTTCCACGCGGCGATGGTATTTGTTTTAGTCCAGGCTGTGTTGCTGCTGCCTCAGCTGTTAAAACGGACAGTTCAATTCACAGCGGTAAAAGCTATTTAAAATTTTTGTTGCTTTTAGCTATAACCGTGATGTGTTATTTATGTGAGTACATTGCTCATATTATACAAATTCTACAGCACTCGCTGGAAATAACAGTCTCCTTTCCGGCTATGGAGCCGCCGAGTCTCCTTAGTAATAGAAAAAACAGGGGTCCTGCGAACCTTGATTAATAACTTGTCAAAAATGATTATCAATGGCCACGTTATCTGTCAAAAATAAATACACGCACATTATAAACATAACATATTAACTTGTTGCTGTAATAAATACACATACATATAAAGAATATATTTGTTTAACCAAACCACCCATGCAATTAGCCCAAAAATAATGACTCATCACTTTAGAATGCATTTATTCTAGAAGTGTGTATAGGCAAAATTTTATCCAGAAACTTCTAGAAACTTCAAATCTAGCAAATTATTTGAACAATCTGAAAAGCTAATAAAGGCCATGTATTTCAACTTTTCAATCAGTTTACAGTGGCTTTGTTCTCTTTCTGCTATCTAAACCATTAGGTGAACCAGTCAGCCATCGAAACCATCATTACCAAATCGCCGCAAAGACGGCAAACTGTCGACTCTGTTGTTTTTGTTATCACAGTGAGCTCAGTTAAAACTACTGTCAAAGAACCACTAACCCATAAGCCTCTCCCAAAAATACAATCTAAAAGGCTGTTGTCATGGTAGCAAATAGCGGCAATCAATGGGCTTTGTCTGATTTTTCGGCAATGAACTGTAAGGATCACCGGAACCGTCAATCAAAACATGAAGAATGTGTGTTATGAACTCTAATTTGGGGGCATCAGTTTTCTAGTTCAAATTTCGGATGTCAGCAATTTTGAAACTAACAATATTAGTGTTAGCATTATATCATTTTAAGAAGGGAAACTTATCCCTAATATATGAAGATTATATGAAAAAGATATCAGTCTGTAAATTAATCTGTTGTTGTTCCAAAAATTTAGATGAGTTATCCTACAGACAGACAGACAGTTATCCAGACAGTAAATCTTGAGATATTTTAATAGGGTAGGGCCCACGAATCGTTTTGTCGGGTCGGGTCTGAATATTTAGACGGATACGGTCGCTGGAACTGACAAGAATAATTGAAGTAGACGAGCTTTCAATGGAAAAGCAGGGTAAAATTTGTGCTATCATATTTAAGTCTGAAACAAGATATCTAAACGGTCCAAAATCAAGTTTACGTTACATAAACATCACCAGAATTGGTTTTCAAACAAGATTAGTTCAAAAAACTTTTACAGCATTTTCTATATGGTTGGCATCACAAAAAGAATTTGGATGCAAAATTCACTCGTATTGTTTGGAATCTGTAATATTGTTTTGAAACTGTATTAAAATGTAAAACATTAGTTGTTTTAACCCAATTTTAAAACTGGCTCTGTTTTACCATAATTAAAAATAAAAACTGCGACGTATTTCGGTTTTAGTTTCTATTCGAAAGTATCGTAATATAGATATTTAAATTGTCATATGTTTGACATTATGATGTACTACTTCAACTTATTTTTTGTGTAATTTTGGTTTTATTCGAACCGACTTATGTATATTTACGTATAATATATAAAAATTATTCTGTGAACATTCGAATGTTTTTATTTTAATCAAATTTGCATTACTTCCTTTTATGTAAAAACTTATCCATGTTATAAGAACAAGAGAATATTTGTGTACTACGTACATATTTTGTTTGTTGTTACATTTGAAGTTGCCCGCAATGTTTTCTATGTCGCTTTTCGCTTTTCATTTCAGGGATTAATGCAAGTTCTGAACCTGCATTAAAGCGACAAACGGTAATAATGCCGAATCTCCCTCTGCATCTTAAACATATTATTGACTTTTACTGCAATTCATTCGACGAAATGACTACTGTTGGTCCAACAGTTTGGATGGGATCTCAGCTTGGCAAGTAAGACTATATTTTTCAATTTCCGCATTACAGGAAGTTTGCGCATGGAGGATCCCCACTTCGGGGTTGTCAGATAAATTACTGGAAGTTTAATAGGATTAATTACTGTACAAAATGTGTAGTTAGTTAGTAATACGAGGTCACCAAACATACTTGTTCACATTAGTTTGCATTCAGCATTGGGCATTGTATTTCCGGATAGAGTTGGAAAAAATTATTATTGACACCATATGTACAGTGGACCGAAAGACAAAATTTGTATGTCCATATCGCCATTTAATGTAATACCCATTGGGCAGAAAAACAAACTCATCTAGTAACTGCTAATAAACATGTTGAACAGTTGTTAACATTTGTTGAAACTGTTTAGGTAACATGTCCAAAGCAGGGAGCCTGAACCTGTAATCGGAACTGCCCATTTAAACCGGAACCGGCCAAATTGTCAGCGAAATTTATATATAGTAATACAAATGACGGGAAGAAACGAAGGTAGTGTTTTAAAATGTGGTGAAAAAATAAATTTTGCATTTAACATTGTATTACGATAACATTAATGTCTCTCTAGGACTTCGAAGAGGCTGAGGAAGTTATTTGTTGATTAAATTGTCGATTCTTTGGTACGGCATCACAAGAAATACCTTCAACTATATAGCCCCCGTAAATTGTGTCTCACTGAATGTGCTTACAAAGCATGAAGCGTAGAATACACAATTTCGCTCTGTCTGCTATCGCCTCCCTTTACTATACATACGTGTGTTGTATGTTATTTCGTAGGAAATTTGAAATTTTTGTTTTATCTTGTTTTAAAAGAATGTATGCTATAATTTTCTGAACAGAATACTATAAATTAGACAAACTGTGATACGCACATTTTCAATAAATAGATTCATTAACGAGAACGCTGTTTCTGGTTACGGCATTACAGATACGGTACTTTACTCCAATGTACAGTGTTTTACAAAATCTACAATAGTACTGGCTGGTGCTTGAGTCATGTTAGCCAAGGTTGGATATTTGTAAAATAGTCGCAATTGTTTATGTTGTGGTGCAATGTTTTAGTTTAAAAGTTCCGACCTAAGTACTTCTAAACAGTATTTCTTTGTTTTGAATATCAAATTTAACCAGTTCAACTCGAACGTGCTCCGCAGATATGTGAATGGTAAAACAGCTTCTGCAATTATTTGCTTGGTTTTGTTTTGTTAACATAAGCTTAATATGAAAATATCATGAAAGGTTAAGATAAAGATTCATACTGAACTTATTTCTCCTACTTATGTTTTGCAGGACAATTTATTTGCTGAGTTAATATTTTCATTTCATTGAATGTATTTTTCATTGAACACTGTGAATATAATGAATATTGGGACCACAGCTAGAGGAAAATGACGAAAAATTTTAAACGAATTCCAGTTACAGTATGGTTTTTGCGTATTGCAGGAAATGCCACCGATTTTCGCGGGAACCGCAATGGTTACTCTCTGCTTTAAAGTATGGGGTGTGAACTTACTTCTTAGCGAAATTTCTGATTGTACCCCTAACGTAAAATGAGAATGGAATTCCTTAGAACTTTTTACTAAACTTTATTTGTACTATTTATGATTTGCTGACCTAGTTTCTTTATCTTTGTAAATATAAAGTTACTAATATTATTATATCGATAAAATGTTGGGCTCACAGTGTACAGAATTACAGGTACAGAAAGCTTCCGCTTATCATCTTCCTACATGTTTTGCCGGAGTCTACGAAACTGTGGCGTATCCATGGGCAGTATATCTCGCTATCAATTTCTCTCTGCGGCTGCCTCAGCTATGATCTGGGGCTGCTTTTCTCCTACGCCCGTCGCTCAGAAGCTGTCTCTTCCTCTACCTCAGAAGCTGACGGAAGTGTGTCGCGCAGAATCTGTCGCTTCCTGTTACAGCAAAATGTCCTCTCGAGCAGATTCATGCTGAGTTTAGACGGTAGCCGCTCTTGATCCGTACGTAGCGTATGGCCTAGTATCCGCATTCTATCCTGTTGTAGCATGCGTTTGGGGGAGTTGCGTGATGCATTCGACGCGCAAGTTCGGGATTGGTCGGTGATCAGCTGGTGCGCGCCGAGGATCCTGCGACGGCAGAAGTTTTCAGACACGTTGAGTTTGAGCAGGTCGTTAGCTCTAAATGGTTACGTACCGCTTACATGTAGTAATAAGGTCGGACAGCGACATTATAAATTTATTGTTATGTAGACAGTGTCTCGTGGCTGGATTTCTACAGTGGTGCCAGACGGCTAAAGGCAAACCTGGCTTTGGTATTGCGAAAGGGGTACGATCAGGTAGTAGTAAATAGAACTTGAGCTTAATGTCTTTTATCGAGATAATGAACACATAATGTAGCCTGCCCCCTCCCGTTTCTTCGCCATTGCATTCTACATGCCTCACGGCAGACCCCTAAGCATGCTTCAAATTATGTTCTAGGTCTCTAGAAATATAATGGCTGCCCCATGTGCATTTTGGTGCATTGCAGGTTCATTGCCAATCAGCGGCTTTGGGATTCCGCAATGGGCATTGTAGCTGCGTGCTCTAGCCAACGTAAGCAGCTAGCGCGGATAGCAGCGTCAGCTGTAAGCTGATTGCGGTACATCGCATCCACAACTCAGTTACATTCTCTAACTTCATGTTAATGAAAAGGTTTTTGGCAATAATAGTACAGCACGGTATGTTTGTCTTTCGCTGTTGGTTACCAGGCCGACGCGCTCGCTGCCTGCATTTATTCTATCGAGCATAGACTGCATTTCGTCCTGAAAATTTGATACCATGCCGATATCTGCATAGTCAGCGTCGGTGAATCGTGCGCCTCAGTTAACACGACATCCGTCGCTCGACCGTAGACTTTTTCACATTACCCTGTCAACTGCAAGATTGAATAGGGTGGGGGACAAAAAAGCTCTGTCCAACACCATCGCATATTTCGAATGGCTTTAACGTTGTAGTATCCATTTGGACCGCGTGTGAACGATGGTTCGCACAGTAGTTGCACCATCCTGAACAGGTTGTGAGCAACTATGACGGCTTCCGTGATGTTGTAAAGCAATGGCCATGAACCGAGTCCAGTTATGCTTTAAAATCGACGTACGGAACTCGAATAATGTTTTAAGTATTAACCGTAGACTGAGGATTTGATTGATAGTGCTTCGATTTGGTCGGAATCTGCAATGTTGTTGTATAGTGTATTTCTCTCGGTGGTGTTTGAACCGATTTGTGCTATAGCTTCGAGAAGTTTTAAGGCAATTTTAAGAAGCGAGATCCTTTTGTAATTTGAAAATTTAGATTTTGTGTCCTTTTTTATGAAAAGAGATAAGTAGGGCTGTGCGCCAGACCTGTGGGATTGTTCCCTTAACCCAGATTTCCAGCATTAGTTTAATGAAGTACTTGACTTTGCCTGAGCTGTGAATTTTATAGCACTCTGGAGCTATGTCGTTTCCGCGGCAGACCAACGATTTCGAAGACTATGGCATATATATAGAGTCATGGATATCGCAGTTAGTAGCGTTCGAACTCCAGCTCAGAGACCGTTAGGGGAAGTTCTGGACTTGTATTATTGAGTAGTTGATCGGGATGCTCCCGCCTTCGCTCGAATTTAGCTGACTTGGATGTCAGTGGAACGTCCGAATGCTTGTCGTAATAATGGTGCTCATAGCTTTCTGCAGTTGTTCTCCTTCGCAGCTGGATTTAGGCCGTCCGCGTCTTTTTGTAATAGGAGTCCTATCTCTTTTGATAGAATGGTCGAGTGACATTCACATAACCGATTTCGTCGTCCTACTACGACGGTGCTTTCGAGCTCCTTCCTACTACGTTGTGTGCGATACACTGTTAACCTTTGATCGCATAATCACTAGGCCGGACGTATTGCCAGTAGCTAAGGCAGTGTGTCACAGAAGAACTCAGTCTTTTGTTGATTAGCACGTGTTAAGTTGGCAATAGGCTTTGCTGTCTGGCGCTTTCCACGTGTATAGAATAGTGACCAATGGACTCCTTTTCACCAGTCTGTCTGGAGGCTTGCTCATTACAATCGCATTACCTCATTCATGGTTGTTAGAATTTCTTCCATGAGGTTTTCAAAGAACGTTTCTTTTCATCGTCAACGCTCTGTTTCGTTGGGGGCCTATGCTGTAATAAGAGTCAAATTGACAGGTTTTCCTCGAAAACTTGTTGATGCTAGGCGTGGACTAATAGCTCTGAGTGGTAACAGTTCATTATGAATACTGTAGAGTACGGCTCTTGCGACACCTTGTTGTCTAGGCGAACCAGAAAACATAAGTTTATGTTCATATGTGCCACCGTTATGACTTAAACTCATCGTTCTAGAGTGAGCTAGCCGAGTAAAGGGAACCAAATTTTTACGTTGCGTTTGAATAACAAGAGTCACATAAAAGCCTTTTTAGTAATCGTGACACGGCCTAGGAAGCAATGATGTTACAGTGTTTTAAGAGTTTCAGCTGCTTCGTCACCCTTTGCTATTTTTCACGTCGCCGGTGCCTGAACGGATCGCGTCTATTTATCATAATTTTTGAAAATAAAATGGGTCATAATAATGTGAAGTATATATAATTCGGACTGAATTCAGCAAAATTACTAGTGAAATCCACTTTTATATTTCTTCACACGGCTGCCATTTAAGCGGTTGTTGTTATGTTTATTTATCATTTAAGTTAACGAAGTTACGTAATAGTTTTAGGCTCTACATTCATTCGGCAACGCACAATTGGCGAAAAACTATTCGATGCATCAAGTTAGACGACGCTATTTTGGCAATTGCGTAAGAGTTTGTTTACTATCCAATGAAATAATAATGGTAATGTTGGCACAGAGCGAGAGTACCGAAGCTAGTTTTCTCAAACAGTGTTCAACTGTGCAAAAATAACTTTAGTCTGATCCTGACCTCTCCACAGAACAAAAATAGTATCTAAGCGGTTTTGAGCTCGGAGCAGAAGCGAGCTGTTGTAATCAAGAATCCCTGTGAGAATTCCTCACGTTAAGCAAGGGGAACACCGTGATAAAGGCTGTGTGCATATTATCGCCTATGTTCCAGGCCTTTACAACATGTATGTCGTTTGGTTTAACCAAGAGGTCATTATAATAGGTTTGTAGAAGAGTTTGACACTCGGTTATAATCTTGTGTTGTGCCTTATCCGATGATGTGGTCGTTTTTTTGGCTTACCCAAGGATTCCAGAGGTACCCTCCAAGATTCATTGGTGGGTATCGGCTACCCCTAGGTTCTTTGTTGGGTAGCAAGTAACCGGTTCTCAATAACCAATGAGCATAGAGCGGAATTAGGGCACAACAGATGAGTATTATACCCTTCTACAATTTTATTATAATTGATTCTTGGTGTTACTTCTTGCGCATTTCAACGCTTCATTTTATTCAGGAACTTATCACAAATAATTCAAATAAAAGCTGTATTATTAAGTTTTTAGGACCATTAATTTTTGGCTTTCCCAAGCTGCTTCCAAAGTACTTCGGCAAACCGAACTGGCGGTCGGGCCGAGAAACTAGATGTCCCCCATATGGATTAAAAGACCCCAGCTTAACTCTGAGACTGAAAACGCGAAAATAGCATAAGTTGCCGATTCATATTAATAATGAACGTTATATAGCGAAACGTTATTGACGTCAAAGATTGTATTTTTGGCTACAAAGGGCAAAATTTTAGGCATTGTTTAGTTCCATAAAGAAAAATTCATATATTTTTGCCTCGCAGAGAAAAATTGGCCAATTTTTAGTCATGCAGAAACGTAGCTGGGTGGGGTTGAACTTAGGGGAAGCTAAAAATTACCTGGGGGTACATGGCGGTACCGAAATCCCTGGGCCACTCTCCACCCTTTTCGTTGGAAAACCAAATTTTGATGTCGCTTCAAAATATCTTTGAGTTTGTGTTTTGGGAAATCCTTGGGAAGTATGAAAATCTTAGTAGGGTGTCCCCTCCTCTTTGGAGAGGCAGTGTCGCTCAGTGTATTTTAGTGGATAGTCGCACTTTATTTATTTTATACATAAAATATAATTGTACACATGTCTTTGAGGTTGCGCCGCGACATTGTTTTCTTGTCAAATATCTTATAAAATCGATACTAAATAGAAATTTTAAAGTTAACTATTATCACATGCGTCCGAGTAAAAATGGATATCTCCAATCACCATCCTCCCCTCAAGAGTTACAAATTATTTGTAATACTTCTAGCGAAGGTCGGGCGGAAATCTACACTATACATGCATGTGCTTAGTCACTTATATCTGGTTACAGGAACGAAAAAATAATATGTATCAATTCTGATAACGAATCTGCACTCCTAGCTGTCAGCTCCAAACTAATCGCTTCCTGCGTTGAAACTATTGAGCAACGTTGCAATCTTCATAACAATGTAACACTAAGATGGATACCAGGATATTCTGGTTTCGACGGGAACGATAGATAGGACGAACTGGATAGGTTGGGCTCTCTTCGTTCTTTTGTTGGCCCTGAACCCTGTCTTCCACTCTTTGCTATGTTCGCCAAATCTGAAGTAATCAAATGGGGATCTAGAGAATTTGCAATCAGGTGGAATGCACAGTTGCCTGTAGACAGCTGAAAGCCTTCTATCCTGTGTGTGATAAATTCTGGCACAACTACCTATGCAAAATCAATAAACCCAGGCAAAGATCCGCTGTTTCGCTACTCACCGATCTCGTGAATCCCCATCTTTTTAAGCTGGCAATGGCTCAGTGCAGTCTCTATGAGACTAGAAATTATTAAGAAACCTCAGAACACATTGGGTCTCAATTGTAACAGCTTTACTGAACTTAGGCATCTTATATATTTTCAGGATCATTTGGAACTTACCAGTTTCCGCTTTGGTGGTATCACGAAAATAGTAAGATTAGCCGTTGAATGCGGCAAGTTATGGCCCGATTAGAGTGAGACCATGTAACGGCACATTCTTGCCTACACACAAACCATTTACCCCACCTCAATTTAGTCTATCTTTAATCTATGTTAGTCAAAGAAGCCGTTTTCAATCTATGTGCCAAAATATATAAAATTCCTCAAAAATGAATAGTTGTGATTTGTAAATTTTGAAAGTTTCTAGCTATTTAAAGTTAAATTGGGGTCCAGTGGTTTGTAATATAAAAATGCAACGTTGCTCGTAATCTCTCGTTGGTGCGTTATTGCCTTTATATTTTCTAAATTGCATGTAGGAGCATACCGTTTTTGCTGTTTTCCCTTGCAAAACCCTCACGTGAACAGCGGAAATGAGAAATGAAACGTTTTAGCGGGGTGTGGCACATTAGAACCTGTCTAAATAATTATAATGAATTTGACCACGGTGGTTTTTTTGTTTATTTTACATGGAATTACTACTGTTGTTTTCGAAAATTTTATTGGGCAAGATGTCTAGTGACCGCCCAGTAGAACTCTCAAAGCGAATTCCTTTGAGTCTCTCAGGGCTATTGTCGGCTCTGTTGGAGGATATCGTCTAAATCGTCACTTTGTTACTTTGCCCCAATGCAAATTTTCGACTCCCACCAATTCCATGTATGTCTCCCCGGTATAATAATTCATTGCCAGTAGCCAGTGTTAGATATATAAAAAATTAAAATATATGAAATATATATATATATATGTATATATATAATTATTACCATCGGGAGTAGAAGTATTAGGCATTTTGTGTATATATATTTAAAGAATATCCTTCGAATGATGGTGAAGTGTCCAGCTTGAAAATCGAAACTATAACAAGATTATTTCAATACCATTAGCATTATTTGGTAATAATAACACTTTAAATTTAATTAGAAAACCTTAGAACCAAGTTTTCAAATACATTAATTTTCTATCGTAGAACCTTAATCACTGTTAATCTATATAAACATAATACCTACAATTGACCCTGGTTTTAACCCAATTATTAAAACTCACATTAGCGATAGTAGCAGCATTATTGTGTCCTAATTATCACTTAAATATTGAGCCCATTATAGAATACAACAAATAACTTTATTTTTTTTATCTAATCAATTTACATTGACCATCATATAGTATGTGGTGTCAAGGAAACTAAGAAAAGCAGTCGGAAGTCCCAACAAAGTGGCCATCTTATGCATTGGTATTAACAGTTAGAGAAGTAATTTTTAGGAACAATAGACCAAATTTATATTATTTTTAAAAAATATTTCTGAAGGATCATCGGAAAAGCAATATCAAATTCTTGAAATGAAAAGGGTGGCAGAAATAACTCAATTTAAACTATCTTGCTGTTCCTAGCGGGTTTTATGATATTAGTGGCAGGTTTATGAGAACGAATTCTAGTGGTAGGTTTATGATAAGAAATTACAGATTCCAAATTTGAACATTTAATACAAATTAAGTTCTCATATCCCTCACCACCAATATACTCGAATATTCCTTGAATTTCAACTGATATTCTTAAAACATGTACTGTTCTACTATTCATGAAAAACTCGTAGCCAACCAATATGTGGAATCTGCCTCCTCGGGCACCGTGGCATAACGAGGTTTTTTATGCTTGGAGGTTATCACCGTGCCCGCTAAACAAACCCTAATTGACACGAAAATATTGGAAATATAATCATTGCACTTCGTGTAGGGGTACCTCAGATAGTATCTGTCAGAAAACGGAAAATTGTGTTGCAACTCACTGCTATTATGCTTACATAATAACGAAATTTTTTAGCGATTTTAGCCCCACACGAGAAAATTTGGGGATTTTTAGCCCGAATAGAAAAAATTTAGCCATCGGATAGAAATTGTTTTTAGTCGCGCAGGATACTACCTGGGATGTATAACGTGGGGGTAGCAAAAAATTAACTTGGGACATCAACGGGGGATGTGGTGAGGTCGAACTACCTGGGGGGCGTCCTACCCTGTTTGGAGAAGCCAGCACTTACTGCCCCATGTCCTCCCTCTCTCACTCAGCCGATTTCCTCTCTGTTCAGCTAAGTTCAAAAATTTTTGTCTCAAAATTTATGTTTTTGTATGTCAAATGTTTTTAAACATTAATTACCACTATTTATATTTCTAAAACGCATGAAAATACTTGTTCGACAGTAAAAATACGTGAAAATTTTGAAATAAACATTTTTACGGAAAATTTATTATCCTTTTGAAATTCCCCCGACAATCAACATGTGTGCCCCCGAAGGCCCCCACTCAACCTTTCGCAAGGTTGGGGAAAGGCCAAACTTTATTATAATCTAGAAAAAGAATACCATTGTATTCAATATATTTCCGGATCCAAAATTTGGTGCTGAAAGTTTAAATTGTAGCAGATCGCTTACACTGTTGCAGGCATACCAACGGTCGAGCGTTTGTGGCATTGGCGAATGGAAGCTTAGCAGTGTTCTCGCGAAACATTGGTAAGTATACTATTTCCTTATAAATTTTTGGCGGTAAGGTGTTATTGATTTTAAGAGGTTGGATAATGCAAGCGACGGAAGAGAGATGAGATTAAGCTCTTCTAACACTTTTATCGGTAAAATTATGTGCAAAAACGGCGAGTTGAATATGAACTGCAATTTTATAAATAATTCTAATGGGCGTTTGACTGAAAAGCGTTGGAATAGATTTAACATTTCGCGTTAAATATTATTTATATATTGGCAGAATGGTTACATATTAATATTTTATGAATAGCACGGGATATACAAGGTGCCCGCTAGGCTTCTGTCAGTTGGGAATGAAAGATTGGGCCATTGCAGCTTCCATTGGGACCCTTCGCGGAGCCATTTCAACAGGCCGGTGGCTAAAATATTGGTAAATCGAAAATTATATAAATATAGACTACAAGTTATACTATTTCCGGTAAAATTTTTGCAAGATATATGGCTCAGGAACTTGGGCTAACAAGCTAGATGTTATAAAAGGACAATTGTTTTAGACCATTTTTACCAACCATAAACTAGTTAATGAACGAATATAACGCTATAATAAACAAATGGGCCATTTCATGAAACCATGTACATTTGAAACACCCCTTTTTGAAATTAAAATGAAACGTTTTCGAACGTACAGTGTCTAGACCCCTTCCGACGTAAAAAACCCTGAATTTTTCGAATATCGATGTCTATGCAAAACGAGCTACCAGAAACCTGCTACAGGGGTCGCAAAGGGTCCCTTTAGGGGTCAAATTTTAATTCGAAAAAAGTCATTATTTTGTAGGTTGACGCTGAGACACGTGAACAATGGTCTGTTTGTACGTACGTCGGACCAAAACGGTCGCCGTCAAGCCATTTGGAGGACTTACGACCTAAAATTGGTACCGCTAGTGCTCTTTTGGGGTTAAAAATCGCCCAATTTAGAACAAGCCTGTCGCAGAAGTTTTTCTAGCGCAACGGAGACAGCACCTACAGATACCATTTTATGCACACGAAACTAGCATGAGTGGAGGATGTCCGGCAAAAAATTTCAGGCAAGGTCCTTAGGCCTTGAAAAAATTGGCACCCCGAAAGGTTGAGTCGGGGGGGGGGTGGGGGCTACACCTTCCTACAACATACAACGAATGAAACTTTAGCTACTTCTAAAGATTCTAGATTTGGCTTAACACGCTGCTGATTCAAAACAAACATAATTGATCGCATGCATTTAGATGATGATACCAAGGACAATGCGCGCAATAGGTGTGCGGGCAGGCAGAAGGATTCTCTAGCTGCCCGGTTAAATATGGTGGAATGACGATGAACTTGTATACTATGGTTCTTGTGATTTTCGGTTTCGTTTACTATACATGTGGTCGGGGGGGAGGGGGCTACATTTTCATTAAAATTTTGTAATACATTGGTCGATTCTAGTGGGGCGTTGCTATATTTTCATTCAGCATATTGTAAGACTGTATGCTAGATTTGGCTTTTTTCACCTTAATTTTCGTAAGGTCGGGGGGGCTACATGTTGCATACCCCATTTTTGGAAATTTATGACCTTCGACGTCATATTCAAACAACACATGGACGGACGCTGACATTCTTTTTTCAATAAAACCTGTACTAATTACGATTATCGTTATATAGCATTTTTGGCGCTAGTGCAATTTGACGTTATTTACTAGCGTATGCAAGCTGCAAGATTTGACCTAGGTGGGGGGCTACATGTCACGAAAAAATTTAAGGAAGCTTGACGTCAGCTTCAGTGTCGATGCTTACTCCCAAGTTTTTTGCGTAAAAATTAGCAAGTACCAAAGGATCACAGGAAATGAAAAACACACATATTATGTATCACGTGCTAGCGATACGGCGAACGTTTATATTGGGACATGTTTTTGGCTTCATTTGGCCAATCCGGTTTGTGGGCCTCTGGCTCCTGCTATGTTAGGAGCACAGAGGTCCACCATACCTCATTGTGACCGTCAGACCGCCTATTGCTACACCTCAGAGCGACATTAAATTGTCTTCCAAAATACTGGTGGTATGGGTCAAAAAGTGCCGATGTAGCCCCGACCAAAACGGCATGGTTTCGTTAATTTACGTGGTTGCGTTATTTATATAATAACAAAAATAATTATAATTAACCAGGCAACATAGAATTCATAATTTCGCGGGTCAAATTAGCAGTGTTAATAGGCGCCAGATTAACGATGGACAGCTAGAATGATAACCTGATCGCAGCAATATGTATTGTTTTATCCTCATTTTATCATAAGAAACTGTACTATTTTCAGATGCCGAATGGGATATGTCGGGCTACGATGTTCTGCGATTAGGAAGTGCTCAAAGTTCGGTGCGTGACTGTACCGCTGTTGGAAAAATGGTTTGGGCCGCGTACAAAAATGAAGTCCACATTGTCGAGCCGAGATCATTAGAAATTAAAGTAAGAACAGCATATGTTGCCCGAAGATGTGACTATAGTCACCTACAGGTAATATGATGCAAGGATAAATGTCAAATCAATAGCACGTTCGAATGTGGTGAAAGGTAGACCAGATTTATTTTCTTTGAATTTTCTCTAGATTATCTTTGCGATTACATGACGACTACATGTCTCACATGAGCTGTTAAATTTTTATTGTTCATAAACGGTGTTTAAAATTCCTGAACTAAACGTTTGGAAGACGGTGGGATGGGTTGCGCCTCTTGCCTTGAAATTGTACAGTTACAATCTGAATTAATTGCTCAGAAATTTCGTTCGATTTCGATCTTTTCACTTAACCTAAAACTGATTAACACATTTTGATTGCATTGAAATAAAAAATGTTAGTTCGCGTTTAATTTAACGAATGTCTTTTAAAAGAAGGGTGTTCGATTGCGCTATCGTTCGACTTCGTCTGCGTTAGATTTCATGTGCATTTAATTTTGATTGTAACCGTATGCTGTTCGTACCGTTAGTCCAGGGATTAGGTGATGCCAAAAAGATGATGGATCTTCCACCACGTTAAATTAACCTAATTGTAGAGAAATAAGTAGACATAGGAATTACAAGAATGCTAGGCCTATAAGCGAGTAAAAGAGATTATTTTTGTCTTGTAGTTTTGCACTATAGATACATAAAATGTGTTGCAATGCTCAGTATTAACCATTTCATGCCTATTGGGTCAAATAAACCTAACACGCATTATGTTGTGAAGTTGAGTTTTGATGTAGGTTTGAGCGTGAATTGTCGCTCTCTCTGCGATGTATGAAAATGGGAGTATTAATAAACCCTTTCATGCCCAGTGGGTCCCACAGGGGTGCCGCCACCGGATGGTGGGCTCAGCTCCTTAAATAATTTATACGGGTGAGGCGAGTACCGCTGTCCCCTCCCAAATATTTTGTAAAATGTATCGCAAACTTTCGTGAAAAAATTTTGGGCATTTTTGATTTAAATGGTTTACGGCCACCACCCCTAGCGATAAATAACACGGCTGGCATTATTATCACAATAAAATTTGACCAAAATTGGCCTAGTTTACCACATTTACTCATGTTTTCCCAAAAGATTGCCTAATTTCCCGTATGGACAAAAAGTAATTTCCCGTAGTTGAAAACTATTTGTAGAAACCGCATTTGTTACAGTTAGTCCGTTTCAATAAGAAATGATTGCAGCGGAAATTATTTAGTTTACTTTAAAGTTACATAGCGATAGAGGAATAATTATTAGGACTTGTTGCCTAGCTTAAATCCAACAATAATATCATTATTGTTGGCAGCTTAAAGTTTTTGAACTGCGTTATGGCTTAGTTAAAATTCTCATATACGTCTGGTCTGTCCATAGGGCTCCGAAAATTGGGGTGGACTGCGGATGGCCCATATTCATTTTCGGGGGAAATTTTAAAGTGGGGCGGGGGAATAAATTTTGCTTTTAATACTATAATATTTCCAGATTTTCATGTAGTTTTACTGTCGCGCAGGTAATTTCAACCTATAAAACGACGTTTTAACATTTTGAAATAGTGGTATATAATGTTTAAAAACATTTTACAGGCAAATAGCTTAAATTTTGAGACATATAAAATTTTGGATTTATTGAACAGGGGGAGTTTCGGCCGAGTGGAGGTGGCGGACTAGGAAATCTCACGAACATTGGGGTATTTGGAAAGTGGCGGGTCCGCTATTTCCCCCAGGCGAATATGTTGAATTTACAGACACTTAAGCCTATATTTCTCAGCGAAGCATAGGGGTACCCTGAAATCCGTTGTGGGCAAGCCGAAAAACGACCACATCAACGGATTAGGCAAAGTATACGTGTATGTATAAAGTGTATGTGCATAACCGAATGGTATACTCTCTACGATATTTTGATAAAGATCTCTTATCCGTACGGGTAAAGTGATTGTTTGGTTGCTTTGATTAATAGCATTAAACATTAAAATCTATTTTGTTGTAACGAATTAATTTGATGTGTATGTATGAAAACTGAAATTGCGCACCGACTGTGGACGTGCAATTGTGTTATCAACTGCCGCACTTTTTTCTGTAGCACAAGAATCGTGAATGTAGCTCAAATAATTACTGTTGATGGATTAAGGATTTCCACATTGGAAAAGCTTTCTGTAATCCTCCTTTACAAATTATCATTTTTGAAGCGCCTTCTATTTTGAAATAAAAAAATTGTGGTGAAATATATTTTTATAATTTTAACAAGTATCCAGGATGTCCTTTTTAAATTGTCCTTTTCTGGCTATCTCTTCGCTGTGCTACAATACAACAATAATTATGTTTTTACAGTGCTGTGCTACTTAATATGAGCATAATAACATATAATCTTATGTTATTTTCTGTTTAACGACTGATCATTTTTTAATTCACAGCATTCGATTAGGGTGGACTCTCGGTCAGAAAGCCAAGTGCGGCAGCTGGTTTGGCACAAAGACGGTGTTTGGACCACTGTACGACTTTCGTCCTTGCTTCGTCTCTATCATGCTCACAACTTTAATCATCTACAGGATGTCGATATTGCTCCTGCAGTCGGTGGTAGGTGATTATGGAAACGATTTCAATGCAACGATTGCCTTGCATACTATAATGTTTGTTTAAATGCTGCGATCAAATTAATGTATTACTTTTGCCCGCCTACTTTTATTACATAATAGATCAGCTTGGCATGCAGAGAGTTAATATGATTCGATATTTGATGACGACGTGTCTCTGAGTCAAAGCTGCCCGGATGTTCTTCCCCTACCGTTTTAACACTTATTGTAAACCATCATATTTATATTTTTTGCACGATTTGTAGTGTAATCACGTTAGCCAACTAACAACTGTGATACCATATCCTGTATTTATTTATTAATAAAAATACAATAAGTTAACATTGCTGAATAGCACCTATACAATGATATTATGAGTATATTACTAGTAACTCGCTAACTCGTGAGTGAAGGCTAAACGGAGCGAGCGTGGTTTCATCAATAGCGGTAATTTTGTGAAATCACCTTGTAGCAGGCTTTATGTTTCATTTTTAAACTAAAATCCCTTTAACGATGAACCCGTTAAAAGCACTAAGACCTCTTCCATCCTAAATCTGTCAAAAACAACTGAAAACTCACGAAGAATTCATGCTAGTCTCTAGATAACCAAACCATTGTATCTAGCGTATCGAAAAACATTACGTAGAACATTCTTCATACACTTTACGCTATATATAACCAAGATACTGAAGAAAGACTATATTCTGGCAAACGAAAAACTGAAAAACGTACTTTGCAAGCAATTAATAACAAAAAAACTCACTACATTTTGGAAATCGGGTTTGTCGACCGTAACACCCTCGAAACCTATAAAAAGACAATTGAAACGGAGCGAGTGGAGTTTCCACTCAGAGCGCTAGGGGGATGATCGTGAAAATTTCTATTTTGTCTGTTTCTGTCATCATCGTCGGCTAGATGGATTTCTATAATTTTTTGTTCGATAGCATAAGTGATGAGGATACGCCCCTTAGCTGAACGCGAACAGCTCCAACCCAAACTGGGAGTCAAAACGGCAAAAACACAGGTTTTAAGGGTTCTTTGCCAAGTTTGACCATACGGGTACCAGCATTTCGCAGCCCATATCTCGCGACACAGGCTTCGTATTGAAAAACCGAGACATCAGCTCATCAACATATACATCTCTGCTCGCCACGACTTTTTGCGGGACCACTCTATGGGCCTCTGTAGGCACGAATATGGTTAGTCGACCCTTTGCCAGAAATAGCGATTGAAGTGTGTTATCTTCCAACGAGTGTCTATTAGGTTTTGAAGCACGCTGAATACGATGTTTTGTGCTATCTAGAGTCCAACTTGATTTTTTTTATACTTTTTTATTGGGTTTAAATGGTTTTGCAGTCGGCGATCCGAATTTCGAAATGTAATGCGTTTTCATTTGTCTGATCATGTATTGCCTGCAGGGAATCAAGTATGGTCTATATAGAGGTTCTTCGGTATGCTGAATACAGAAATTTGCTGGAGTCAACTATTCACTTTTCATCGGATCTTAATGGGTTTCGGATCAATGACGTCGATTTCCACAATATTATAGTCTGTCTTCACGTTTGGTTGCGTATTATGTATAGGTCATTAAGAATTGCCTATATATGTGTTCCGGTAGGCTAAGTACGATGGTTTGGTTATCTAAAGAAAAGAGCAAAATACTTAATGCGTTGTGAGTTATTTCGATTAGATCTTGTCGATGGGTTCAGCGTCGACGAGGTTTTAGGATTTTCAATGGATTTAGGTTTAAACAACTTTTAGGATGGTATATACACATCAAACACAGCCTGTTACGTGACTAAAAATGATAGGATTTTCAGTGGAATTAGGTTTAAACAAGTTTTAGGATGGTATATGTGCATCAAACACAGCCTGTTACGTGACTAAAAATGATAACTTAAAAATGACACCACCTTCGATTACGAGTTACTAGTATTGTCATCAAGTTGGACTCTAAATAGCAAAGCTATCGTATTCTGCTTGCTTAAGCTAAAAGATACTCGTTGTAAAGTAAAACACGCAACAACATGCCGAAAATTCAAAGCTATTCTTGATAAAGGGTCAACAAGCCATATTCGAACTCACAGCGGCCCAGATAGTTGTCATAAAAAAAGTCGTGGTGAACAAAGATATAGATCTCGATGGGCTGATTATGCATTTCTTCAATGGTTGTCTCCGTTTTTCGATGCAAAGTTTGTGTCACGATATATAGGCTGCGAAAGACTGGTACCCGTATGGCCAAATTTGACAAAGCCCTTAAAAACTTGTTTTTGCCTCATTTACTCCGAATGGGGTCGGAGCTCAACGCGTTCTAAAGGAGACATTCTCGTCACTTTTAATATCCAACAAAAAAATTTAAATCAATCCACCCGACGATGAATTAAGAATGGCAAAAACATACAAAAATGTAAACTTTTACGATTTTTCCTCCTAGCGCCTCATTGGAAACTTCGTTCGCATTGCTTGCTCCATTTCAATAACTGTGTAGTGATAAAAATTATAGCGCAATAATCTTGGTACGTTTTTTATGTAAAAAATAGTTCATGCTATCGCTTGTTATTTACCTTTTCAGTTTCGACAGCAGGCTTCGGATTTGCATTTATCCGCGTCACCGCGGTTGCTGCGTCCTGTGATCGGCTCTGGGTTGGAACCGCAAGTGGTATTGTATTCGTGTTACCTTTTCGGAAACGTAAGTCCGCTGTACATATTAATGGTGCGTTCAGAGGAAATTTTTCGGTCCGGAAAGGTCCCTGCTTCTGATTGCTCCAAACCGATTAAGACAGAAATGGTTGTGCTCTTGCAGACAATTTTTTGACCAAATCCACTGAGGTTTATTTTAGAGGCAGTTTCGCCTTACGCCTTGTTTAGAGAGATAACTACTCTAACGTTGGTCTTACATCTAAGATTTTCGAGATAAACTCTAAATAACAAGTTTAATTTTGGAAAATTCTATTATGTTACCAAACACGTTCAATACTATGGTTTTGGCAAACAGAGTTCAACTTTAATATGTATATAGGTTTCAACGGTTTTACGGTCAACCAGGACGATTTCCAAAATTCTATCTTAACTTGTATAGTGTACTGCGTTCAGAGCGTCAAGAATGATCTATATATAGGTTTTTCGGTAGGGTGAATATGATGGTTTGGGTATCTAGAGTCAACTATGTATTTTACCATAATTCCTTTCCGAGAAAGTCCAAAGTGCATATGATCGATCGCTGGCGAGCCTGATTTACCGAAAGAATTTAGACTGTCATCAATTCGACTTTCATTGGGCTATGCATTGTTTTCTGCGCCTATAGATAAGCTATTATAGGATTTGTGACGCGTAGAGCTAACTTCTGTCAGACCAGCGTTATTGTGGCATCTTGGAATGAATTCACTAACCCCTGATTCGACGTTGCTTTCCGAGAAGATAAGTGCTGTAGCTCTAAAGAAGGTTTTGAAATATGATCTTGGACCTAGTTACCCAGTAAGCAGGTTTGCAATGGTGATTTTGATATCAATCTATAGGTTTCATGGAAAGGATACGAACGGTGCCTATTACGATCGGATTCGGGTACCGGTGCCTGAGATACCTTAAAACCGTCCATCTCAGAAACTAGTCATTAGGTTTCGCTTTTTTCTTTTTTTCAATGAAGCACTAACTTGTCAATGATATTGTCTGATGAATTTGGTACTTGTCGACGCGTCCGGAACCAGTATCGGTCCGGAACTTCGGTCGTATTTCAATATTCCAAGGTTGAACCGACTTATGGCTAAAACATCAGTCAAATTTGCCCTTTTTCAGTAAAAAAGTTGTGACAAGTCCTATTTTTGGAGATGCACAAAATTTTTTTCGATTTTATTCTCTTGATTGAACCAAAGCCTTGCCAACCAAACAAAATATTTTTGTTAGTCGTATGGGTACATTTATTCTCGTGTTCGACGTGACCTTACGTTTTTTGGTACTTTGAACCGATTTTGGTCATTTTTAACGATTTGCGGACTTGAGTGAATATATGTTTAGAACCAGAAAAAATATCAAAAATTAAGATACGAGAAGATCTTCGTATTTGTCCGGAGAGTACGTTAAAAATTTTTTTAACAAGTTGCTTTGAAGATTGAGAGACTTATACATTTTTAAATTGTGTCTTGTGCAATTTGGGCATTTCCCTAAAAATTTCTAGGACCAACATTCTTAGCTAGATGGTTTTGATTAATGTGATTTTGGCCCGATTTAGGTATTTATATTCCATTTTTTGGCCTACCTTGCTAGTTGGCGGCCTTTGAACTACAATTTAACCAAATACTGTATCTCTGACGTCCTGCTGGGTTCCGGTGGCTCTCTGGCACACCCCTCGGGACCATCAGGATATCCCAAATTCCTATAATTGCAAATTTGTATCCACTTCTAGGTATTGGGACCTGGTTTTAGGTGCGTTAAAAAGCAAAATTGACCAAATAGGGCACTCTAGTGACTTTGTGAGCACTATTTTTAGCATGTAGCTGTCTTTTTATACCCTTAAAATTGGAGTAATCGTGTTTATGGTGTCCCAAAAATTTGATTTTTAGTATCTAGTTCGTCCAAATTGTTTGTTAAAAAGCAAACTTTGGGCAGACTAGCAATTTTGCGTGCACGATTTCCAGTGTCTAGCTACCTTCCTATGCCCCTAAAAACTGAGCTAATCGTGTCTCTGGGGGCCCAAAATTTTTTTCAGTTTATAACAGTTATAAAAATTGAACAAGGTTGCAACAAGTCAAAGAGTTCTTTTCTCCAATTCTCATTTATGGAATTTTTTCTAACTTGTAAGACTTCTAGGGTTGCAGAGATTTTTGGATGTGTGATACATCAAACAAAAAGTGTTGCAGGTGATTACACTTGACAACCATCGATGAAACCACACCCGCTTCGTTTCATTGTTGCTTGCGAGACACTAATATAAAGAAACTGAATAAATAAAGAAAATGGATGTGTGTTATCGCCCGATGAAAAGTGCTAATATGGTTTTGGTCAAAATGTGCATAATTTTTCAGTGCATGCGTACTGAATCCTTGTAAGTGGAATGTCCCTAAAAATTAAATGCTTTGCATAGTCATTTCTATTTGATATTAATGTGTCTGAAAGATAGTTTCTCGCCGCAAAACAAAGTTAACGCTATTTAAACCTAGTCATTTTACGGAAATATCAGCAAAACATCAGCACTTCCGGTAATCACTAATTAACAAGTTATTGGTCGTCCGATAGTATTTTCCCAATAAGATAGGCAATATTTTACTGAGCCGGCTGTTAGCAGGGTTTAAGTGGTCCTCATGACCTGGACGCTTTTATTTGCTTTTAAAAGAACAAATGTGCAACCCGTAATGAACATTATGAACAGACCACTGTTCATGACTGGCGATAAAATATTGCAGAAAATCACCACCTTTTATGTCATACCTTTAATATTTGATAGATCTAAAAGGTCATTTTATGTTTTTACTTAACCTGAACAGATCAAAAATTTTATTTATTCAACTTTAGTGATTCGGTTATATTGGGAATTAACATCACTCTTATTACAAATAATCTTCTATTTTAGAAGAAGAATTGTCGTTTCTGTGTGCATAATAACTGAGACAACTTTTACTTTTCTTGAAAACGTTGGGAAGAACCAAATATCGTTAGAACATGGAAAGAAATTTCAATTATTTCTAACTACAATAAGCAAAAGGTGGTTATCTAGTTCACTCATTGTTCATTTAATAAAACAAGTGGTAAGCTGACCTTATATTAACTGAAGTTAAATAATTGGTGTTTCAGCAGCGGAACTGCAACGGCCGTCGGTGTCGGCTGCTCGTCGACTGCAGCACGCAATACAAACACATGTCAAAGACAATCGAAGCTCGCCTGACAAAAACATTGCAAACGGTGCACTCTCTAATAACGAAAAGTCGATGGTGCCGCAAGATAGCCATCAATTTCACGCCGCTCATATACATACAGTAATTCGCGAAACATCCGGTGACTATTCTTATCCATCAACTGCAAGGGCATCTGCTCAGCCAGAAATATTGTATAGCAGTAACAGTACATACGGAAAAGAAAATTGTTGTAATCCGTCGTCAAGCGCCTTTCCACCACCGTCGCTGTGCTGCGATTCTAGTCGCCAACTTCTGTCGCCAAATATACCTTTCGTTGCCCTTGAAGACATGCAGTGTTCACTACATTCGTTCCGGGACACTGTCAGATTTTTTGTTTCGGTGCCGTGTCCCGAAAACGGTAAGATCAGTTTGTGCTTTATTCGAAATAGTCAAAGAAAAGTATAAATCATCTTACAATTAAAGCTGCAATTTTCGGGGCGTAAAGAACCATGAGCTGGTGGTTGTAAAATGTAGCAATGTCGAGAAAAATAAATCAATTATGCGTAGTGGAAAGTGGTGCGAGAGTAAACGTAAACCGTACTGCCAGCCGTGATTTTAGTTTCGTGGTTCTCAGAATTTTATGTTGTTCCGAGTTGTTCTTTGTCTATCTTTCGTTATATAACTATTATTAAAACGAAGCTAGCGGAGTTTCCTCTGAAGGCGGTAGGGCGACAGTCGTGAAAATTTTTGTCTGTCGCTGTCATTCATAACTCATTTTCGGATGAACAGATTCCGACAAATTCGTTTGTTTGAGAAAAGTGATACCGATGTGCCCCTTTAGTTGAATGCGAACAGGTCCGACCCCATCTTCCGAATCAAAATTGCAAAAAACAGGTTGTTAAGAGTTCTTTGCCAAATCTGGTCATATGGGTACATGTGTTTCGCAGCATCTCGCGACATAGGCTTCGCATGGAAAAATCGCGATCTACAACTTTGCTCTTTTTGCTCCTCCCAAAATAGAAAAGTCTTGCAACCCACTTGCCACGGAATCCACAAAGTTTTCCACTTCAGGCAACCTTGCATAATCCAAGGAACATAAAAGAGCAAAAGCAGCGACCAAAAATATGACAAAATATTTTTTATCAGAAAGATTCTTTTAGGCTGTATAATCTGACATGAAATGCGCGAAACTGTATGTGACATGATACCAAAAATAATATTTTTCGATTCGCTAATTTTTGAGAAATCCTAACATTGTTTGAGACATAGTATGCTTTATGCGAGGCAGACGTGACACTCCTATCTCAATCTTATTCTGTGATTTTCGTTAAGGTACTCTAATAGTTCTTTCCGCAAACTAATAACCAAACGGTATCATGCGCCACTCGAGGCTCATTTTTAAAACAATTGCTCTAGACAAACACCAAATTTGAATTATCCACTGTGTTGATGTCTCTTTGAAGCAGATCTTTATTTTATTGTTCTGTGTGAATACACAGTGTTGAATGTTTGAACAATTTTCGGTCTCGTATTATAATTACAATACGCGCCAGAAATCACTGTCTCATTTTGAGCCAGCTTGCCGTCAATGAGTCGTTCCCTCGAGATTTCGAAACTGTTTAAATTCATAATAAATTTTACGTTTATAACAAATTCATATCGAGGGAGCCGCGAGCGAGCGAGACATTTTCGGCGGGTAATGTTAGCTAAGAAAATATAGGTAACGCAACTGACTTTTCCATTCACTAATAGCTCGAAAATGGTTAAAATATGCGGCGCGGGATTTCCTACAGGGTTTGAAACGGGGCTCATCAACCCGAAATTAGCTAATTTTATAAAAAAAATTTATGTTTAATATAATTTTAGATATCTTTGTTAAAATTTTTTTTATGTCAGCTGGGTGTGTTTTTACCGATTGAAGCGAAAATTTAGACAGGGGACTTTGAACTGGGTGTGGGGGCAAAAATATGACAGGAGGTGCGAACAGCGACATCGATGGTTTCACAGGGCAGCTTCCTCCAAATTTGGAGAAGTCTGAATAAATTTATATGTAATGATTAACTCATTGTGATAGGTATTTATCAGGGAATAACCGGAACCGAAATTTACCGGAACCGGAACCAGCAACCGGAACCGTCCATTTAAACCGGATCCGGAACCGGAACCGGAACCTGGTCTTCGAAATTTATATATAGTAAAAGATATGAGGGAAGAAATTAAGGTATAGTCGACTTAAAATGAATTAAAAATAACTTTTACATTAAACTTAATATATTGCCATGACATTATTGCCGTTCTGAAACTTTAAAGAGACTGAGGAAGCTAATAATGTTTATTTATCGATCAGTATGTCGTTTTATTGGACACCCAGAGCAAAAAACGCCTTCTACTATACACCCTTGCGTATACTGCGTCAAATTGAATGTGCTCACAACGCATAGAGCGAAGAATAAACGCTTTCGCTCTGTCCCTATTCGCCTCCCTTTACTACACATACGTTTGTTAGATGTTTTTCTGTAGGAAACTTGAAATTATTGGTTTATATGATTCAGGAAAAATTGATAGATAAAAAATAATTTTCTGGTCAGTGGTAAGAGACACTGTTTAGCGTTGGACAAACAGTGCCCGTCAGTTAGATGATAATGATGATAACTTTCTAGTCATAAAGCTATAAATGAAACAAAACTGTTATACTGCTCGCACAGTTTCAATAAATCCAGTTCGTTGCAAAGAAAGCAGTGTTTGGCTGCGTTGTAGATAACGTTACTTCACTTTAATTTCGCCTGATTTACAAAGTTTACAAGCGCACTGGCTGGCGCTTGGCGCAATTTATATTAGCCAAGCATAGGCTAAGTACTTCTATGTAAGCCATACTCTGTTACCCAGTTGGACCGGTATAATTCGAACGTACCTCGCAGACTTCTGAATGTGTGAAATAGCTGCTACAAACATCGACCTGGCTTTGATTTAACAAAATCCTGCAGGTTATTATGAAAAATTCCTGCTCAAATTATATGCCCTACTTACGTTTCACCCGGCAAATTGGTTAGTTAATCTTTTCTTTTGCTTGGTTGTATTGGAGCTTGATCATTGTATAATATATATTACATATGTTTGGATTACAGGATGAAGCAAAAAAGGTGGAAAATTTCAAACAAAATTTTTAAACCGGAATTCCGGTTCCGGTATGGTTTTTGCCCTTTGCCGGAACCGCAACCGGAATACGATTTTCGCCGGAACCGGAATTCCGGTTACTCCCTGCCCAAAGGCGATTTAGGTAAATTCAAAAAGCGAGCTTATGAAATTGGGCGCTCCAGTGACATTGTGAGCACTATTTCCAGTACCTAGCTGCTTATGCACCTAAAATTGGGCTAATCATGTTTCTGGGAGACCAAAAATTCGGTTTTTCGTACCTGGATCGTACATTTTAGGTCCGTTAAGAAGCAAACTTGATCAAATTTGGCACTCTAGTGACTTCGTAACCACTATTTCCAGTGTCTAGCTGCCTTCCCATACACCTAAAATTGGGCTAATTGTGTTTCTGGGGACCCTAGAAATCGGTTTTTCGCATCAGGCTCGCCTAAAGTGCGATTTAGGTCCGCTAAGAAGGAATCTTGATAAATTCGGCATTCTAGTGACTTTGTGATTACTATTTGCAGTACCTAGCTACTTTCCTATACCCTAATCGTGTTTCTGGGGGCCCAAAAATTAGATTTTTTCATATCTGACTTGCCGAAAGGTAGATTTAGATCTGCTAAAAAGCAAAGTTGTTAAAATTGGACACTCCAGTGACTTTGTGAACAATTTTTCATGTAGCCACATCACATCGGAGGCCCAAAAATTCTATTTTTCGTATCTAGCTCGCACAAAGTGCGATTTAGGTCCGTTAAAATATAAGGTTGATCAAATTGGACACCCTAGTGACTGTATGAGCACTAGCACTAGTTCCAGTACCTAGCTATCTTCCTATACCAGTGAAATTGGGCTAACCGTGTTTCTGAAGCCCCAAAACTTTGAGTTTTCGTATATGGCTCGCCCAACATGCGATTTAGGTTCGTTAAAACTAAACTTGATCAATTGGGGCACGCTAGTGACTATATGAGCACTATTTCAAAGTACCAAGCTATCTTCCTATACCCGTTAAATTGGGTTAGTCGTGTTTCTGGGACCCCTAAGCTTCGATTTTTCGTATCTGGCTCGCCCAAAGTGCGATTTAGGTCTGTTGAAAAACAAATTTGGTCAAATTAACACTCTAGTGAGTGTGTGTACATCATTTCTAAATATTTCCTGATATCGGCCATTATAAATAAAATTTTAGTTATATACAGTTCGTAGATATTCTTGGTTTTACATCCGTATATAGCCAAAGTACGCTTAATAAGGGGCGCAACAAACACTTTTTTGTTATTTTAGCGACTGAATAGAAATTCAGGTTTGCTGAAAAGGATTCAGCGTTTTGTTTGTTTTCGAAATTTCAATGATTGAAATAACTAGAAAAGTGCATGAGTGAATGTTGTAATCTCCTAATTGAGTAAAATTAGACATACAGTACTCACCAGAAATGAGTGCGGTTCGTTCGATATCGTTCGAGAAATTATTATTTTGTTCGAAAAGTGTTCGAGAGTGTTCAAAACTTTTAGCGCATTTTTTAAACTTTGTTCTGGAGCTGTTTGAAGTTTGCTGTAAAAGTATTCATGGATAAGTAAGTTTTTCGATTTGTGTTCTATGTGCGTGCGATCGAAACGCTACACTCATTTTGGCGGGTACTAACTGTGCATTGCTTAAATTCACCTTTTTCGCGTAAAATTGCACCTCAATTGTTATGGCAAAACCAACAAATAATTGAAACGGAGCGAACGAAGTTTCCACTGAGGCGTAAGAACACTACGTCCATTTCACCCACTACAATCAAAATTCAGTAGTTTTTGAACACATTCATTTCGGCAGACCACGATAGCGGGAATCCAACATTCGTCCTTTCGCTATAGCAAATGGATATTGTATTTCATTCCTACTCCCTATAATGAAAATATTTTGAAATTTTCTGAACATTGTATCGCTATGCGTATTACCAATTTCAGTGTGAATATTTCATCGGTCATTGTTTGATTGTAATATTAATTCGCTATTGATTTTTAGAAGAATCAAGTAGCGATCTAAATCCAGATTACTATGACAGTGAACCGATGTCACAGCCACAAGATTCAAGTAATTATGGAGGAGCACAAGTACACGATGGATATAATTCTGGTCAAATCAGGCCAAATGGATGTCAAAATAGTTCCACTTCCAGTATCCTAAAACAACGTTGGAGAGTTATTGCTGGTGGCGATGGGTTCACTGACTTGAGAATAGCAAGTGAGCAAATTTTTTTCTATATCCTGTAAATTCTAAAAATTTAAGTTGACACATTTTCTCGTGCTTTATAACCTTAAAGAAGTGAATACATGTTTCTTGGCTGAGGTAAGATTTTTAATAATTTTGTTCGGCTAAGGTCCCTAAACTGCTAAACGTTTATGTGGATTAGTTTATATTACCCTGGCGTCTCTCTAAGCTCCAAAATCAAGGGGGGGTGAGCTGCCCCCCCCCCCAGATCGAGCTGGGGGAACGGTCGACAAGGGGGGTATTTTCGAATTTATACATACATAATATAATTATAATATATTAAAG
The DNA here is from genome assembly GCA_030248225.1 of Trileptium ribeirensis. Classification (NCBI taxonomy): domain Eukaryota; kingdom Metazoa; phylum Nematoda; class Enoplea; order Enoplida; family Thoracostomopsidae; genus Trileptium; species Trileptium ribeirensis. The sequence goes on from JASANE010002255.1 coordinate 97,823, forward strand.
TGTATATAATATAATTATATATTTTATAATATACACTTTTCCGTGTATTTAGGTACGTATATAGTAGTAGTAGTATAGTAGTAGTATTATGAAACGAAAATCATTAATATCAAGTTATTTTACCGCTAAGGGTTCAGGAAAAAATTTAAGGGGGGATGAGCTGAGGGGGAGTCAGCTGGGAGAAGTCGGTCCGAAGGGGGGATGTCAAAGAAGGGGGAGCCCCCTCCCCCCTTAGGGAGAAGCCAGTTACCTGAAGGCTTTTCCTAGCGTGATATGGCTATTTCTGCAAATTTGTGGTAAGCACCGAAAATAGCAATAAGAAAATATCACGTTGATGCGCTGGCCGATGCTGCTCAGCACGACAAAACTCACTAATTTCTTCACGAGTACTGGTAATCAGCGCGGACATGAACATTACACTGCACGTAAATGTTACAGCAATGAAATCATGCTGGCTTATTTAAAGGATTTCCCTGGCTGCTATCGACGAATATTATTTACCTTCTAAAAATCAGTATTATACGTCTTACATGTGTGCTGTGTCATGCATTATTTATATGGTCTGGTATACTTACACATTTCAAGTGCGTGAGTCCATACAATGTAGTTAGCTCTGTATAGTATAGCATGGAGGGCATAATGAATGAGTCCTCACATAATTGTATGAAACAGAACACGTATCGCATATGAATGTAGAAACATAATATATACAACGAAAGGCAGGTAATGTATGAATTTGTATGAAAAGATATTACAGGTAATGTATAAATTTTCACATTTTATATTTATGAAGCGAAATATATTTAAAGTATGAATTGTTATAAATTGTTTTAATGTACATAATGATATATCTAATCTATGAATATTTATAAATATTCATATAAATTAGCATATTATTATACCTGAAGTATTAATTTTATAGACACTTAAATTTTTTGTACATATTTTTCATTATCCTTAGATTTGTTATATAAAGCTGCAAGCAAATTATGTGTTACAAATCATATCTGTAACTTGTTACAAATTAGGTGCAAATATGTAGTCAATTCAAATCAGTTTAGAAACATAATAATAAATTATTACTATAGACAATTTCATACAAAATTATAACGAATCGTGCAATTTCATACGAACGATATTTAAATAATAACACAGATTCTTTCTTACAATTCATTCAAATTATGTGCAGTAAATCAACACATTAGTTCTGCAGAATTTATGACAACAATACTTATGTTGACATAGTCATACTATTATTGATATAGAATAACATGTTCGCTATACAATTGACCGTACTTGTCTGATTTTCTAAGCAAATTGTAGCGAAATAATTCACACTTATTGTAAATTAAATATCATACAAATTTAATGAGCGTATCATTTCCCCAGGCGGGAAAAATGTAGGGGATTGCAAATTGATTGGAAAAATGCATGTGAATTTTCAGTTTTTTAAGTATAAACGGCCTCCTGACATTTTTTGATGTATATAAGCTAGTGGTGCAACTTAAGTTCACACAGGCCGGCCTGGAAGGGTGGGCCAGCCCGCATCGTCCATGCTCAGATTTATTATGCGGTGTTGCCGGGGTTCTGAGATAGCGCGGTTAATTTTAAAGGACCCAATTTGGCGAACGGTGATCCTATTGACGATCCCCTAAAATGCGACTCCTTTACTGGTCCAACATTGATTCCGAGATCTTTGGTAGAAAATATTGTCTAAAGCTGGCTACGGAAGTTTACTAGCAACGACAACTATTGAAAGGTAACTATACAATTGTATTGCTATCTGTACATACTCTCATGCGGTCAAAATTTACATCCAATAGCCATCAAATTTTTATGGTGTTTTAGTCTTTATGTTACTAAAACCAAATTTTCCCCAGTTGCGAGCCTGTCCGTCAATTAAAAGCGATCCACTGTAACTAATTTGATCAACGAAACAGGCGTTTTTATTAGTAATCTTAGTTATAATGTAAATGTAAAAAGGTAGTTAGAGATTGTTGTTGGTTTTGATCTTACTGTGTCATGAAAAACTTGTGTAATTAAAACATAAAGTTAAAACAGCGTCATTGTGACATCGACTAGACATCAGAACACTTTCTATGTGCTTGTCCTAGGTTTGCAGAGAGTCGGAGAGAAATTCTACGGAATACAGTAATTAATATAGAAGGCTTAAGAGATTACAACATTAAGAAGTTATGTAGGTTTATTCTTAGTACTGGTAGGCTTGCTGTCGAAAACCATGATTAAAACGGTATACAACGTCTTAGGTAATCCAAAACAAGGTAACACTTTGCACTTTCACAGTTTTTAAATCCCAGACTCTGACGTCATTCACAGTTTAACGGGCTGATGCAATGGACGTGTCATTCATGTTCCCGCATTTTATTCTAGCCCAGTTTAGTTAAATCTAATCTAATTTAAAACAGCGCAAGTGTAACCGTTAAATTATATTTTATTCAGCTTATTCAAAATTAAGGGTGGACCAGTCCGGGATTGCGGACCGGTCCGGATGCATCTGTGATATAAACACATTTTTAGCAGTGATGACTATATGAAGGGTCGCAACTCCTTAATTTAATTACTCCGAAAGTACTCAAAATGCATTTTCCACCCTTTATTTTTGTTCAGTCGAAATGGTAGCGCGGAATGGCAGATCGAGGGATCCAACCTCCATAGTGACGGGCTGTCCACTCGCTGAAAATTTTACTAGGAGGGGGCAAGAGCCGGGAGCGCAGAATTTTGTCAAGAAAAAACGGCTAAAATTCGTATCAGGAACACTGCTGAAACGCTTTCGATGGAGAAGAAAAGCGATTTTGAAGCAGATTTTTTTGAAAAAAGTTTACGAAATTTTTGGCTTCAAGACGGAATTTTAGTACAAACTTTGGTGAAATTTTATATCGTTTGGAGGTATTTTTAACTTACGGGAACGAAAAAATTTTGCCAAGAGGCTATGACCCAGGGGACCGCAAAATTTTGCCAGGGGACTCGAACCGGAGGAGGGCACCAATTTTTTAAAGGGCGCACTTGAAAATGCCTGCCCTCTCTTCAATTAGGAGAAGCCATAATTGTTAGTTTGTTTGGTTTTTTTCTGCCTCCGTCCGCACGTGTCCACGCGGACACGATAATGCATTTAGAATCCGCTTTGGTAACATCAGAATTTGCAACAGACAATTCGGAATGCTGAGACTAAATACCCTGCTGTGTAATAGCAAAGTAATGGATTCCTAACCTAAAGGTATTCCGTGAAAAAATAGGCGAACTGTTGTCACTAGTGACAGGTGTTCCGTTGTCATACAACTAGCACAAGCTTTTCCGGGTTTACATAATATGTATGTATTTACATTAATATTATCACATATGCTATTTTTTGCTGCCGATTGTTTTAGTCGCCGGTAGAGAGATCTTCTCGCACCACAGCCTACATCAGAAATTAGTGCGCATTAAGCTACCCCGATTATTACCCCTAAACCGGCTATAAATGAATAGTATTCAAAAGACCGCTTGGTCGATTAACTGTAGACAAAATGATTAATATGATGCCTTGAATATGTCAAATTGATAGAACTTCAGGCTAAAATATCGCTATTTATACATTTGCATAGGTGGATTAAAATCTGATATGCGATTAAGCGAAAATAGTACGAGGTGTTGACGAGAATGTGTACATACAGGAATTATGCTATTGCTGCTGTCTTTTCAACAGTGCTGAATTCAAAATATGCAAATTTATAAAATATTTTTGCGTATCTCTCTGTGTCCATGTGCATTATCCTATGTCATTTACGACTAGCAGTGACGTATCATTTATATTTTAATGGCTGAGACAGATTACCATAATGCGTGTAGAAGCAAAATTGGCAATACCGTTTTGGATATTTTACTTAAAGAAGTTAAAACCACCTCAGTAGTACGTTGTTATGATTGATTTTGCCATGTGCGACTGAGATAACATAAAATGGACAAAAAGGCTCTCTGTCCAAAAATATGTGGTTTAGCAGGCATGCTGTTTCCTGGCATTAATGTTTGGTATACTTTCAAAAGTATATAATTGAATGGCTAAAGAGAGATATTTCCCACGGTAACTATAATTCGTAGTGCTTTATAATACTTGTTGAACTGAAGAAGAAAATTTCAGAATGAAATGGCCGTAGATCTGGTTGCCAATTACTTTAAAGATTTTTACACTACTTGCTGCATAGCATTATTGTTCAACGTCTTATTCTGTTAAAAGATCCGGAGTTGTATTTTACATCTCAAATATTGCCAGAAAATGTATTGTTTTACACTGATGGCGTTTCGAACGATATCATAAAAGGTTACTTTTTGATTTTTCATCCATTTTTAAGCTCACGTGTGAGTGATAATCTCAATTGTCCTCAATTTTCACGTAACACGATGAAATGCTGGGTCTCGTTTATGTTTTGGCTGAATAATCATGTGCGTAGTGTCTAATGAATTCGTATATTTCCACATCACAGCTTTATTACTTTTTAGTTAAAGATTCACAATCCAGTCATGCTCGTGAAAGCGTAAAGGTCGCCAACAGGCCAGAAAATCAATGTTACTCCAGCCAAACTAACTCAGAAATATCATGTGCAACACAAAATGAAACTAGTTTTTGTTATAATTCTCCATCAGGTCCTCAACATATGGAAGTGCCTCGTTCCCCAAAGAACGACGGCCTCGATTCTAGTTCTGGTGCTAGCGGCGACGTGAGCCCAATAATCAGAGGACAGGGACCACATTCATTCCCAGTGTATTCCATTGAGTCGGGACAAGATCCGCCGACTAGCGGTGGTCTAAGTCATTTAATTGTGTGGGAAATCAGCCAACAGCAGCGGTCCTCAAATAGCACTACAGCACAGACCTTGGCTTCGATGGCGAAATGATGGTAGTAATGTGGTGGCAGATTTTGATATTCCGGTGAAGTGTTAGAAAAGCTGTGTTTATTGCAACATCTTTTTATTAGGATACGTGAAATTATGATTGTTCATGTGTACTACTAGAATACCGTCGTTTTATAGTAATAGCATTATCCAACGATAAATACGGTCAATATGAAAATAAGTTCACACTGACTCGGGCAGGCCTATTTGCTTTTAGACGAGAAAGAACGTTTACACGCGGACTGACGTTACTGCGTCTGGGGCGAACTCAATATTGCGGTATTGCATTATACACTAACTTGTGTAGTAAGACTGTACGTTAACAGACAGGCATAAAAAGATCTTTCGCGAGCGGTTTGGGCATTGCATCTTCAATTGGTAGTTATTGTGCATTCAAGTGTGACCACCTAGTCTGACTTAACTCGCGATGAAGGTGATTAGCATTGTAAAGCGCCAGTAAACTTTAACGTACACCACGTTTGCTTTGTTTGTCAAACTCACCAAATGGATTATGTAAGGTTTTGCCATCGTTATTCGCACTTTAGCAAGCGCTAACAGGTCGTCCTTGATGACGAACACAATGCGCACATTTATATATTTTCCACGTTTGCCCTCTTTCATCAAAAATTAGATGTGCCATGGGACAGCTGTTTTCGAGGCGTGTGAATATGTATAACTAGCGAGAAATCATATTGTGAAACACGTTTTAAGTATACGCGGCCAGAATTTTGTAATGAAAGATTTTAAAATAGTGACCGCGCGCAGCACCTGTCTCCGTGTTCCCGTATCGCGACCGTGTACATAAATTCATGATTAGTGCGCAGTCATAGATTTATAGTTGTGAATTCACATGACAAAAAAACCACTCAGGATTACATACCTAAAGTTTATTCACGCATAAGTCCATTTTACAATGTTCTATTTTACATTTGGAAACTTGGGATCGCGACTGTAATGAACAATACAGTATTATGTTTTTGGCGAGTCTCGATAAATTTTATTTAAGTAATGTAAGTAAGTGTAGTTATTGCAACAGCGTCAAACTAATGTATTTATACTTAGTATCACTGAATCTTGATGTACAATATAGATTATTATGTTTGGGTACTGGTATCACATATCACTATGCTTTATCGCTATGCATTATTTATTTTTAGTGTGTGATTTTTAATAAGGACTACTATTGGGTCTTGTTTTTAGCCCCAAAGTCGAAATCTGACAGTTTTGAAGATACGGCGATAATTTTATTACTATCTGACTCAGCTCGACGAGTTGGTCTAGATAATAACACTTTCGGCAATTTTTATAACACAAAAAAATTTAAGATTATTTTCGGTTACCAATGGTTCACCCTTGGTGCCCAAAATTTTTCTCGATAACTATATAATTTTATATCCTTTTGAACTGCATTGGCGAGTTGAATCAAAGTCGAGATTAAATAATCGCAATCGATTCACGGGTTAACAACATAGGCTTAGGCTCGGGATTTCGCATAAATATAACTCCTTAACCCATGAACCTATTGAGCTGATTTTACTAACATTCGACTCAGCTCGCCATTGCGTTTTAAAGATATATAAAATTACGCATTTGTCGAGAAATTTTTTTGGACAATTTTGGGCACCAGGGGGTAAAATTGTCATACATCTGTGCGAAATGGATATATTCAGAACCAGGACGTCAAGCTGAGTCGAGTCGAGTGGTATCAAAATTATTGCTGTATCTTCAGGCCTGGCCGATTTCTGCCTGGGGGGCTAAAGGAAAATACCTCTTACATTCAACGTTTTGTGTGAAAAAAACTTCATGCGATTTGTTGCACAGTGACAAAAGTTCGTCCGTATGGTAGTAATGGACATGTTAGCTCATTGATGCAATTTTGACTAATTATATTTTATATGTATTCGTGTAAGTGCAGAAAACAATTGCTGTTTGGGAGTTTTTAGTGATCTTTTGTTTTTCACTTTTTGGAAAAGTTCATTGCGTCATGAACCGATTACATGGTGACAGAGACCTGGGTTTTGCTGTCGCACAAGAGTCAACGATGTTTAACAAATTATTTTATCCTTATTTATCACAGGTATATTCATACTGTTTACTTTGGGTGATTCTAAATCGCCGAATCGAATATGAATCAATTTTCGCATTATTGCATTTGGTACGAAGTGTCTGCTCAGTTTAGCTGAATACATATGCTGTGTTGATGAAATTTTCCCTCAGTGTGATATTTGAGAGTGTTGTTGTATGTCCCCAATGTTTAGTACTGCGAAATCGGCCTCTGTCTATTGCATTTTAGTCACCAGTGTACTGTTTATTATACGATAGATAATGGTTATCGTATGTTGTATTTTGGTCTGCAGTTTACTGTTCACTGTGCAATATACAATTTGTGCTTCTCCGGATAATGTGTCTTATTCTCCAATCTTGTGAGGCATAATCCATATTGAGATAAATATCAGCTTTGTATTGTGATACATTTTATATTGTACAATATGTATTGTATGTTGTTTGCATTATATGTCGCACTCTCATCCGGTATATGTTTTCTTGCAGATACATGCTTTGTCGCAACTGAATATTGCTATTCTCAAAAATTCTGGCTTTGTCTAATACATCACAATATGATACATTCACTTTTTATCAATAATAATAAGTTTGTGGTCTTCAAAGTTAATGCCAAATTTAAAGAAATTAATTTATTTAGTGTTGCAATTTAGCAAGAAACATGTCGAACCATGTGAATAGGGTCTTATTTATTGTTCACATTTGTGATTACTGCTCCTTTTACGCTATTTTGTCGTCGCGATTATTCTTAAAGAAATTAATGCGGTGTTAATGTCTCGCTTATATACTCGAAATGCGACAGTCACTTCTGGTGCATACTATATGTGTATCGTTGAATGTTTGACAATCTCAATCCGATATCGCGGATCGTTGCGGTTTGTTTGATTGCCAGCGGTGAACACAGACCGTTGACCTATATCGCAGCTCTTGTTCGGTTTCTAAAGGAAAACAAATTGAGATAGCAGCAAACATGCCAAAGATAGAACAGGGTCACCAGATCATTTTGGGTGGTATCTGTAATCTGTTCATGGATTTTGACACGGTAATGGCCAAAGGGAAAGCGGGCTGTTCCGCAGAAACGTAGTGGTCAACCAAGGTATCCGGGGTCTTCGTCATTAACCCCCCGGCCGAGATTGGTCCAGTTTGAATGTAATGCTATAGTTATGGTATCAATCGACTCAGCTCGACGAGCTGGTTCCGAATATACCTATTTGGGCCAAATTTAAATAAAAAACTTTCGATTTTTTCGGGTTCCCAATGGTACGGAAAAATTGGTAAAAAAATTTTTCTCGATAAGTGTATCATTTTACATACAGCGGAAATTTTAATAATTTACATACGGCGAAAATTTTAATAATATACTATTCGAGGCAGTTAGACGTGGCTGTTCAGAGAAATATCTATTTCGACCGTATTTATTGCAATTTTTCCCGATTTTTTGGGTTAATACCAGTGGCCTTATGCTAAAGGGTTAGGCTGAAATCGTTACCCCTTGAAAAGATTCAGCTGATTTTCGCCCTATTCGATTCAGCTCATCAATATGGTTCAATTGCTACATAAATTTTTTTCATTTGTCGAGAAAATTCTGTAAAATTTTTTGTAAACAAAAGTGACCGGTTGTAACGAAAAAAATTTCTTCAGCAGAATAGTATCAGAATTTCCGTAGCTGTAGCATTAGAATTGATCATTTTCGGGCTTGGGGAAGATTCTAATAACGCATGCCGAAAAATACGTCAGGTAATAAACTCAGTTAGCTAAATGATATTTAGTTGGTGTGTCAACATATATACATTTACGTAAATAATCAGAACGTTAGTGGAGATTGTGTGTAGCAGTGGTGAAATCTTATATTAATTTCGTCAGTGTGTGTGTGACATGTTATAACTCGGGAACGACTTAACCGATTTTCATTATCTTAGGCTCATTCGAATCGGTTTAGTCGATTTATCGTGCACATCCCTGAGAGTTTTTTGATTTGGGATCTGGGTCAGTGGTCAAAACGAGGGTCCTTTGCCTTAGTTTAGTACCCTTCACGAAAACAAGGTTATTTTTATTTTAACTTTCGAGTTTTTTCCTCTGGTTGGTTTTATTTCATAGTAAATTGATAAATTCCGACACATCTTTTTTGTTTTTTGATTAAAGGCTCCGGTTCTGGAGTTATGGGGTTTGAGGTACTGGGGTATGGCGGCTGAAAAGTTTCACTTCGGATTTTCGGCCATGAGAAACTCATTGCCGGTGTTGATTTTATTCTGCGACCCATGGGTACTGGGTATGGCGCACCCATGGTTCATCGACCCAAAATTTCGATTTTATTGTGACGTCCTTTGAGGCTGATATCTTGAACTTGGGGAATTTTCGGGCATGGGGAACTGTTGCCGGTGTTAGTTTTGTTCTAGCTTGTTTGGTATGATGAGATATCAACGTATGCTATCGAAAGCTGATTGGCTGTGCATGCATAAGGCGTAAGTGGACCTATGCTTCACTACGTTCTGCAATCTCGATAGAGTTACTAGTGTATCCAAGCAAGGTCGGAACAAAAACTTAAACTTTACAATAAAGAAAATGTTTTGATAGATTATGGCTATTATGCTCCAGCGCTGAACCTAATATATATTTTGTACAATTAGAGAACTATGGCTGCATTTAAGTTGATTTTCAAAGGAAATATAAAATTTTTTAATTATTTATAATATATATACACCTAATTCGTGATAAAATACTTTCATTTATATTTTCAAATGTATATATTCTTATTTGCAATTTGTTATCGCGTTTTCAACATTTTGTATATCTTTGTAAAAAAACATTCAAGTACATATCGAATCACGTTGTATATAAAAGTGGGGCAATGTAACCTTTAGGGGCGGAAGTGAAATGCATGCTATGCCGTTCTCGATATACTAAGCCTAAACCTTAGTCTTAGCTTAAGCTACTATATGGGTTATGTACTAAGCCTAAGTCGGGTGGCTGCCGCCAAGCGAACCCCCTGCTCCAAGCTTCTCTTTTTTCTAACATTATAACGGCCGGCCCCTAAAGGTGACATGCGCCTAAAAGTGAATCATAGCCAATGTAGTCTAAAGGTTACTAGCACGTGATATCACTTATTCCTGCCATGTTTCTCTCAGAAATAAACTGGTTACCTAGAACTTTCATGCTATTAACAAATGACCGAATCACTTTATTGCTATTTCATTGCTAAAATTTTTTTAACATTACGTGGCATTTCGAATTTGTTTTCGATATTCGTTATTGCTAATTGAATCTAATAAATTTAGTCATGGGTAAATGTAATCTGGATTTAGAAAACGCGACCTATCTGCGGTTCGTTTTAAACATAAGCGGTAACGCTTCGCAGGTTGTATGATGATATTTCTTGGGCTGCTATAAAATAATATATAATTAAAATAAAACGAAATGGGCTTGTTTATTTTGAGCAGAGGGCCACGACAGTCTTGACAAACGCGACTTGCGATTTAGTTTAAATGGTTTATACGTGAAAAGTATTGTATACGGCCTACTTGTCTAAAATGTGCATGGGCACCAATGAAGGCATGCAAAACACAAAATACGCGGTCCCTCAACTTTACCACGGCTGTCTTCTGTTGGTTCGCAACCAAATGTCTCTTTAAAAAAGGAACCACTGCTTTGTTCCCACAGGCGGCCTTACTAGAAATACAATTTTAAAAAACAGCATTAAATTGATATATAAGAGTCGGGCTTGAGCTTTATAGCGAGACGGTACAAAACTTCATATATATAGGGGCTACGCCCGGTAATGGCACGAACGCTCCACCGATAACACGGCTACCTCGGACCTTGAGCATGTATGTGTATGTAGCTCACGCCCCTCAGCATGACTGGCCTCGACGGCCGTGTATCTTCAAACAAAACATCTGACAGGTACTTCTAAACGTGTGACGAATTTGCCACACCGTGCAATTTCAACCGTTTAACGCATGACTTGCGTTGTGTTGTGTATCGTGAAATGCTCCACAATAGAGGTGACAAAGCCTGAATTTCAGGCTCGGCTCTTCGTGAACCATGTTTGGCTCGACTCTTCTGACGAAGAGCTAGGCTCGGCTCTTAGGGTTAAATAATAACAGCAGTTAGCGATTTAGTAATAGCAGAGAGAGCATAATAATCTATCAAAGGAACGGCCCATGTAACCTTCAGGAGCTTCCATTTTCCCGCGGGAAACTATATTTTATGTATATGTGTCATATAAATACACAGAAATTGTTTTATTGCCTTGACCCGCCGAGTTGATAGAAATGGTTTAATCGTTTATTTTCTTAATTTTTTATTTTGAACACTGGCTTAACAGAAAATTCGGGAATATTTTGGGAGAAAAACTCTGGGAATAGGAAAATGGAATTTTTCGAAAGGAAAAGTCGGGAATTGTCTGGAAAATCGACAATTTTTGGGAAGGAAAAGTCGGAAAAACTGGGAATATTTGGGAAGAAAAAAATCGGGAATTGTCAGGAAACGGGAAAATTCAGTACTTTTGGGATGGAAAAATGTCGGCAGTTTTCGAGAGACGAGGAAATCGGAAATCTTTGGGAATGAAAAGTTTGAACTTTTCGATAAACGCGAAAATTCGAGAATTTAGGGAAAGAAAAGTCGAGGATTTCGACAAACGGAAAAGTCGGAAATTTTTGGAAAGGAAAAGTCGGGCAAACGGAAAAATAGGGAATTGTTACGCCGGAAAAGTAGGGCATTGTCGGGAAAATCGGCAATATTTGGGAAGGAAAAGTCTGGAACAATCGGGAAATTTTGAAAAGGAAAAGTCAGAAAACAGGAAAATTCGGGAATTTTGGGACGGAAAAGTCGGGAGTTTTCGAGGGAATGGAAAATCTGGAATTTTTGGGGAGGAAAAGTCGGGAATTGTCGGCAAACGGGAAAATATGGATTTTTTGGAAAAAGTCGTAAATTGTCTACAAACGGGAAAATTTGGGAATCTTGGGGAGGAAAATTCGAAAATTTTGGGAAGGAGAAGTCGGGAAACGGGAAATCTGCAATTTTTGTGCAGGAAAACTCGAGCATTTCGAGAAAAGGGAAAATCGGGAATTTTTTGGACGAAAAAGTGGGGAATTGTCGTGGAAATTCGGAATATTCGAGAAAAAATGTCGGAAAACGGAAAATCGGTGTATTTTGGGATGGAAACGCTGAGAAATGGGAAAATCCTGCAATATTTGGGAAGCAAAAGTCGGAAAACGAGAAAATCGAGAATTGTCAGCAAACGGGAAAATTCGGAAATATTTGGGAAGAAAAAATCGGGAATTTTTGGAATAGAAAAGTGGGGAATTGTCGGGAAACGAGAAAATTCAGAAATATTTGGAAAGAAAAGATGGGGAAAAGGGGGAAAATCCTAAAAGTCAGAAATTGTCTGGAAACGGGAAAATCGGGAATATGTATCGGAAGGAAAAGTTGGGAAACGGGAAAATCGGGAATTTTGGGAAGAAAAAATCGGGAAACGGGAAAATGGGGATTTTGGGGATGGAAAAGTGAAGCATTGTCGGCAAAATCACAAATATTTGAGAACGAAAAGTCGAGAAAAAAATGGAATAATTGGGAATAAAAAGTCTGAAAAGGAAAAAATCGAAAACTTAAGGCAAACCGGGAATTTTGGGGAAAAAACTCAGGAAACGGGAAAATCGGAAACCTTTGGGAAGGAAAAGTCGGCAATTGGAGAAATAGGGAATATTCGAGAAGAAAAAGTCGGGAAACGGGTAAATCTGGAATTTTCGGAAACTAAATGTTGGGACAATCCTAAAAGTCACAACTTGTAGGGAACCGGGAAAATCGGTAATATTTGGGAAGGAAACGTTGGGAGTTGTCGGGAAACGGGAAAATAAGGAATTTTTTGGAAACAGAAAATTCGAAATATTTGGGAAGGAAAAGTTGGTAATTGTCGGAAAACTCGGCTTTTTCAGCGCAACTACATCGGCGCTAAATGATGTCTTCATGATAACTTTTCAATTTTTGGGCAGTTGTTGTTAAAGTCGTTAATCCTACACCCGAAAGTAGTATAAGACCCCTTTTGGTGACAGCCGTTTTTGTGGTCCCAAGTGGTACCTTTTCAGAATCCTCAAAAACGTGCGTTGTGTTTTGACAAACAGCCGAACGCTCCGCAAGAAAATATCTGAGCACCTTTTCAGAAACCACAAAAACGGCTGCCTAGTTGTTATAATTACATTCACAATCGATATTTTTGAAGCGTTAATTTATATATCTTAAATTTTTATTCTTTTAAACCTGTAATATTTGCAATTAGCGGATGCATGGACCTAGATGCATAGGAGATAGTTTTCAACCGGATTATTTTAATTCCAGAATTAATGTATTGCATTGATTCATAGGTTCAATTCAATAAATTGAAATCTAACCTTTATTGCTTTTCCTTTATTTCGTAACAATTCGTTTTCCTTGTAATAGCATATCATCTTCATGACGATTGTCAAGTTTTTAAAATATTTTCCAAATTTACAAACAGCCAACACCGTCCATATGCTTAAGAATAATTCTTAGGGTTGTCCTACATCTTATTATTGACCGTCAGTTAAAGTTTGATAACGCTCAATGTAAAGTTTTGTTCATCGAAAGATCAGTTGAAATGAAATCAATTTATTATTCTTAATCATATGTTTATTTTATATTATAATAAGCTGGTCATATTGTATAACGTTTTTCTCATGACATACATATAATCCAGGATTACATGACGCATTTTAATTGCTAATGTAATGAATGTTAGCTATTACTCTCGCTAATCGGTACAAAGTACAGTGGATAAAACTCAAATATTGCTTTTGAGCAAATATCAAATATTTTTTCGTTGGAAAATCTACAGCTTCTTTTTTTGAGAAACTCTTCTTATCCTTACATATTTACTTATTTTGTTATAAATATTGTAGGAATGTATGCCTTTTTCTATTTCCTAATACCGAAACAATAATTACCGTTCCAAATATTGTATAAACAAGAATAAATCATTTAAGCTTTTGGAAGCAAAATCATTTTACAAAAATTTCAAAGTTTTCTTCGAATTGCGATAAAATTTAGAAGCAAATTCAGGCGAAATGATGTGCAAAACTTTTGCTGATTTATCTTCTTTCCGTTGTGGAATTGGCAGCAGTCTGCCTGAACATACCGCTCTAAAAACCGGTAACTAGGCACATTTTGATCCGCTAAATCAATCACCTGGAACGCTTGGTGTCCGATATAATGTTCTATGAACAATTTCTGTTCCAAAGCCTTGCTGTAAAGTGTACAGTTGAAAGGAATCTTCGAGCGGATATACGACATAGCCTGGTTTGGAGACATGAAACCATTGGACATGATGGTGCCGGTACCATTCATAGTTTTCGCCGATCTAAAATGGTAATTATTACCAATCTAGCTTTTTACCTAAACTAGAGTCCTGAATAACTGATTTTGAAAATTTCAACTGAAAATCAGTATAATTTCGGATTATACTACAAATATTTTTAATGACTCATGAATAATAAAACATTTTACTTTTTAGCAAAAATAAATAATCGACTAAACCTCAAAAGAATGTTCCTTTCGTCAATATTTTATATCTAGACAACCTATATATAGATATTATAAGGATGAATACGTGTTGATATTGACAAAATTTTATCGGGCAAAATGTTTGAACTGCCTCGAATTAAATTTTAGTATTTCTTGAACTAAAAAGTTAATTTTAAAAGATTAACTTTTTAGCCCCCTTTTAAATAAATTTTAATATATGTTGAATGATCACTGAGCAAATATCTTGTTTGGGTTGTGTGGTTTCATTCAACAATGATTTTTACTCTCATAAACCTCTGCTGGACAAAATTGTTCACACAGTTCTCGGACTAATTATTAACATTTTCTTAAGCGAAATTTCGAATCTTTCTGAACTAATTCGAATGAATTTTAATACATTTCGAACGACCATGGACAGAATTTTAGCATAAAGAATTGTTTTTCGGAGATTTTATACTTTATAATGAAATATCTGAGTTATAGCCTTATACTTTTTCAAAACTAGAGATCCTGAATAATACGATGTAGTTTAATACATGAGTAAACTTAAAACACGCCCACCAACCATCCTATTTTGCATCGATACTATAGTTGTTATCGAGTCTTTATCTTTTGTTGTGTAACAAAATCTCAAATTCAATAGGGTTTTCGCTAACCGAAAATCACTAAAATTGTATTCCAGTATTCGCGAACAAAACTATCTGATTTAATTTTGACACAGTTGTCTTGACTAAAAATTGGCGAATTTTCAAAAGTTTTTGGCGAAAAGAAAATGCCTGTATTATAATTGGGAATTGTGTCATTTTGTTGGGAAGGTTTTATCTCGGTTTTCATTATGCTACAAACCGTTTCTAACAGGATTTTTGGAAATTGGCAAAATAGAA
>JASANE010002257.1:0-32743 GCA_030248225.1 Trileptium ribeirensis
GCCAACTCCAGCCCCTGTTTTGTTCTATGCTCAATGAGTGACTCTCTTAAAACTTTGTCCTGCGCGGGTCCGCAGTCGCTTGCATCCGGATTTAGCCAGCAGCAAAAGAACCAGCGAACGAATGAGGATTCGACGCGGAAACTCGATTTCGAACAACAGGGGACAACCCGTGTCACCTGTGGATGCAAACGGCTACGCCCTCACCAATTTTGGCTGAACTCTTGAAGCGCCTATTGATTATATCTCCGTACTTGCCCTAGAACTCTTAACTTCGATTTCTCCGTACCGGAATTTTGATCGCCACCTGGAATTTTGCTCCCTGACGTCCGTCTCAACACAAAAGTTTGAGTCACTCTGAAGTGCCCTCGGGTTGTAAAATTTTTCCTCGCGAATGTTTTAGAATAAAATTTTGATCACTCCTCGGACCTGTGAACGAACGGGCGTCCGAGGAGCGGGGAACCAGTCGACATGCGAACGAGCGAGAATTTAACCAAGGTTTTTTATTGCAATTCTGAAATTTCAACGGGGTCCGCGCTTCACGGGCGCGTGGAGCATCCTTCCGACACTCCAACGTCCGCGAAGGGCGGCCCTTGTGGTATCGAAAATACATTCAACCAAGGAAGGCTCTCCACCGTGGGGGCACGGCGAGAAACCTCCCCTGGCGTGCTCAAACGAAAAAGAAAAAGAAAAGCAAAAACCCTACAAAACATGTGAACGTGGCGACAACCGCCAAAACCCTAAAGAAAAACGTCGACTGGCTCCGATCGAGGAATCGGGCAGTCTCCTTATATACTAAGAGTAAGCCCCCCTTCAAAGTCTAGCCCTATGTTGCAGCTCTGTCTTAGCTCTAAAATTCAAAATTTTAAACTTTGAAACGACATATATATATACATATATGGATAGGCCCGACGCCGATACAAGCTGTGTATAAATACCAATACGATATAACAAAACATCTCGCTACTAGCCTTCAATAACAATAATAAAACTTTGCCGCTTAAGCCCTTGGCCAGTGGTAGCACAGACCCATTAGCACGGACAGCAACATACGATGTAAACAAACTAAACCTCGCGCTGGTCGGCGCGAGGCCCTCGACGATGGCAACATATATCAGCGCTTCGGGCGCTGAAAATGAATAGAAATTTTTGTAGTTTTCTGTTTATTTTTTTAGGAACGGAATGTAGTAGGCGGCCGGGGGCGGGATCATATCCATGCCCTGGCTGGTCGCCTACTTATGAGAACTTTAATTTTGATGTAAGCCCCCTAAGAGGCCCGCTATGAGCAGTTAAATGCGTGCACGATAGGGAATTTTGGGTCCCAATTGAGTTATGGGGGATCCCGTGGAGTTCCGCTGGGGGCGGGTGGCCCCGGTTTTCAGTGAAATGGTTAGTATAGGTCCCATTTAAGGTACAGGGCGTGAAAAATCGGAAACTTTTGGTTCAGGACGTGGTGATTTAGGGCCCTAAGGTTTGAGTGATTAAACGCGGGATCGGGAGTCCATAAGTATTTACGGGTTGGGAGTAAGTTGACCCGAGGGAATAATTTTGAATCCTTATGAAGCCCTAACGATAGTTTGATGCCCCCCTTATTGTTTAAAATCTTATAAAACCCCAAAATTTCGAAATTTCTGTACCCCTTTAAAAATGAAGAATTTAGCCCCCCCCCCCCCCCCTCAATCACCTTCTCCTACAAACAAAACCCAAAAAAAAAAAAAAAAAAAAAAACCACCCACAAACAAACAAACCAACCCAACAAACAACAAACCCACCCCCCCCCCCCCTTCCCACCCAACCTCACACCACACACAACACCACAAACAAAAACACAAACCAAAACAAACAAACAGAAAAAACCAAACACACAACCACACAACACCACACCAACATACCAAACAACCCAAAATACCCACCCCCTCCCCCCCCCACACACACCACAACCAACCAAAAAAAAAAAAAATAAAAAAAAAAACAAAAACACAAACAAAAAAACACAATAACAACACCCAAAAAAAAAAAAAAAAAAAAAATTAATTATACCACAAACATAAAACACAAAAAAACAAACACCACCACACACATCCAAAAAAACCCCAAAAAAAAAAAAAAAAAAAACAAAAAAAAACAAAAAAAAAAAAAACAAAAAAAAACACAAACAAAAAAAAAAAAAAAAAAAAAAACAAAAACCACAAAAACACCCCTCCACAATTTTAGTTAATTTCTGTAAAATTTAATGAGTGCACTGGGCGCGTGGGGTAGCAAATCTGGCTTGAAAAAATAAATCTAACTTGAGGACCTTTACCATTGATAACCCTTTACCGGGTGTGTATTTGTTATATACAATTTCCTAAAAAATTTTCTGAAGGGACGGATTTAGCACAAAGTTTTTATTGGGGTGGCAGTTTTGAGCCCAGAATCCCTAGGCCCAGCCTTGGCAGTGCATTGGAATTTATTTGCCGCTTTTGCCCCACGATCCGACGACAATGACCCGGGTTTGTGGCAACCAGCAGCCGAGCAGGTTATGTACTGAAATGTTGCGCCAGTCGATAACTGGTAAACCATTGATAACATTGTGGAATGCTAAGCGGTTGCGTTGGAGTATAGCTGAATGACAGAGCAGTTTCGAATAGTGCACGTTACGTACAAACATTAGAGGGATCGTTTAGTCTGCGATGTGTTAAAAATATTGGGATAATTCGTTGGCTGTTGTCGTAACGAGTAAGTGGTTCCCTGTAGTGGGTGCTTCGTGGTTCCCTTGGTTGGACCGGTGAGCACTCTCGTTGAAATGAGCACATTACTGCCGTATTGGGCGTTGTTTAAAACGCAGCCGATGTTTTCTATAGCCGCGGATATCGGTCGAAAACCTATATGAGTTTTTAACTGTCCCGGTTATAAACTTGTGAGCCATATTAATATCACAATAATAACCGTTTTAACAAAATCTTCGGTGGCTGGTTGGTCAGAGGTGTCATGTCAGAAAAAATTGGATCACGTTTCTCTGGACAGAGAGAGTCGCCGGCAAAGAATCCACTATCATGAAATGAATTAGAGCAGAATCGCTTTGCAGAGTATAACGATGAAATACCATAGGCGTACTCTTGCCGGCTTTTCATGCATGAAACACTCTAAGTTCGTGGAAACTGACACATAATTTGCATCAGTTCCCGAGGACTAAAAATCGCTTGTACACATCTGTACCATGTGGAATGAAATTTTTCACCATCTTTCTTTTGTATTGTAAACACGCTAACTTGAGTTCAGTTATTTATGTGCATTTGTACGGAAATGTTAACTGCTAGGATACACCTGCGCTCGTGTGGTGTCAGGTGAAATTCGAAAACAATGTTATATGCGTATACAAACGGCACAAACGACTGTGGGCCTATAATAAAATATTTATCGAGAGGTTTTAAACTGGTGTAAATCTGTTTTAGGGTATTCCAAATTTATGTTTCCCGGTTCACGTACTAGACAAAACGTTTATGGCTAGCAAATGAAGATCCGACAATAAAACTTATCTCGTAGTCATTATTTGGCTGATGCTATCTGTTATTTTTCTAATATAATCTGACAACTGCTTAAAATAGACATTTTCATGTATTGTTAGCGAACATTTTAATTTACAACAACACGGTATAACACAATAAAACAAGTTCTTAATAATGAAATATGCATTGAAATAAGAAGAATAAGGTTCTCAGGTTTATCACCATTAAATTTAAAGCCGTAGCCTACATATTACCGTATCAAACTGAATTGTATAGCACAACGTATAACATTTGGTCGTCACGATACTCAAGTTTTTTATCACTTAGCGAATGTAATTCACCTCATTGGATGTATAACACAGATTATATCATTTCCCGATAACAAGCAATCCTTACAATAACAAGCACTGCAATGTACGTTTACAACTCTAGACCAAAATCTTCCGAGGTTTGTTACTGAATTACAGTGTTCTCAGTATATACATTATTTTGGTTCTAAGACAATAATTCAAGATCTAAATGTTAGCGTTTACTTAAGCTTGCACTTAAACCTCTTGACGCATGAATTTATATTTCGTACAATGTTGAAAAAACATTTGTTGCATGAAGCGGATTGAACCAGGCTCGTGCGGCTGCGACCTTCGTACGTTAGCAACTAAGCTGATCATGAACTCTCACTCGGTTCCCTTGTAACTTCACAAAGCGAGCGAACAACAACACACGTACACATCGACGCGCTACGACAAACTCGGCTAGTGTATCGTTTTACAATGTACCTTGTATCAAACAAACATCCAACTCTGAATAAAGTTTTTTTTTTCAAATTCGTAGCACCCGTCGAGCTTGCAATAGCCAAAGCTGTAGCTTAAAAACAAATCATTGGTAAAAGCTGTAACCTAAAATGGAACCCCTCAAATGGTATGATTAGATTATTTGCTTTCCGTCTCTAACTTACGTAGAACTATGGAATTATATTCGGTAATAAAATCTCAACTGTCAACATTGTGGTAACTAGCTGATTTTGGGTAACATTAAACTTTATCTTACTCATTACTAAACATAAATTTGAGAAAAAATATCACTAATAATAAAACACTCGGCCAAACATAATACTGATTTGGGAAAGATTCTGGAGATAACAAAGTAATTATATAATTTTGTACATTGTATTTTTGTTTTAAGCCGAATTCTCTCCCAATCCTGCTCGCCTAACAACTACACAGCTGAAGTTCATATTCGGCAAGCAACGGGAAATGATCGGATGGTATCATCGGATGTGGACATCCAAGGACGTTATTTTGAACGAACCAACCCTGATCCACCGGCGCTAGGATTCGACGTCGTACAAGCGAAGATCGTGAGACGAATATATAGTCTATTACGCCCTTGAAATCGTATCTAAAAATTAGAGGAAAAAGATTATGCTTTATAGTAGTAATAAATATATAAAATATAGCTTATGTACTACATTTAGGTGTTCATAGGTGTAAGGGTACCCCCTGAGGGCTGCAGCCTCTCAGCCGTATTTACCTCTAGTTCCCTCTGAAGATCCGGTTCCACATCATCCCACGGCGTGCAGAAAATTTTTAACTTTTACAAAAATTGCCAAAAATATGAGGAAAACTGGCACAAATTGGCAAAAATGGGGGAGATTTTTGAGTAAATTTGGGAAAATTAGTGTTTTTTAAATTTCGAAAATCTACCCACCACTGCCTTACCAGCTAGCCAGAACTACATACCCCTAAGACGACGGACCCTGGACACTCATGATATAATAGGCATTTGTATAATATAATATGCAATAAATATATGAATGACTATATTTTTAAAACAATTGCTGCCATAAAAATAGTATATAAGAAAGCAAGTATTCCTGCACTTTCAGAGTATAGACAAGAGACGGCTCGGCTTATAAATTATACAAACTAAGAAAATTGTTAATATATATTTCTAAGATAAGCAATTTCAAAAAGGAATAAGCAATTGGGTACTTTATGCTTTAATTTTAACTAGTCACTACGAAGCTTTTGCAACTTCCGAATTCCATCTTTTTCCACACTGCGCATTACCAATTCATAAATCCCGTAATATTATCATCCAAAACGACAACTAGACAGTCTTTCACTGTGCTGAGCTCCATTGGATGCCTGATAGTTGGCTTTCTGTATCTTTTAGTTTCTAAAAATTATATCAGATTTTTAATATCATTACTAAAATAACTTACGTATAATTGGTAAATTTGAGCAAATGCGACGGATACGCTGTTTCTAAATCTAAATCGTGTGAAAAATGATCGACAGCCGGCGGCGACACCAATTGATTATTTTCGACAACCGTTGTTGTCCCGAATTTTTTCAAACATGGGTCGTCTTTAAATTTTTTAAAATCACAGTGATTTGCCGAAATTCGACCGTTGGACAGAAATTCAACAACGCCTAAAATTAGAAAAAATATTGGTGTAGAATTAGAAAACATACGACTACGTGTCAGTTTTATTTGCACAAAATAAATATCTTGGAACAAGAATCTACTTAATATCTAATTATGTGCTAATCAACAAAATTGTCTTCAAACAAAATTTAAGCGTCAAAAATCGCTGTGCAAAAATCGTCAAATATCAGCCCATTCCTGTGCAAGTCGATAGGACGTGTATTTTGTAGGGTACGTTTCTTCTATAAAAATTTGGAACCATAATCCATTTAATATCTAATTATGCGCTAATGAACAAAATTGCCTTCAAAAACAAATTTTAACCGTCAAAAATCTCTGCATGGAGTTTAGTTTCAGTCTAAAATGAAACAATATTACACCATTCCTGTGCAAACCGATAGTAGGTATATTTCATAGGATACATTTCTTCCATATTTATTAGATATAGATGTTGCTTGTAATGCCAACTATTGCCGTCCAGTACAAGAAAATATGAATAACTATTATATGATAAGCAATCATGTGTTTCAGATTTTAATCTGAAGAAAACACTATCAAAGGTTTATACCATGATATGGTAGATGTACCATAGTTCTAGGCTGACTAATTACCACAATTATATTAGCTTATATACCAGGGTTGCTATGACATCAAAGGAACTGGCACGAAAGATTCACTTATGATAGCCACTAAATAAACCTTCTCCTAGAATGGCCAAATTTATTTTTATCGATTATTTATTCGATTTGGATACCGCTTTCGATACTTCTAAAGATTTAAAGTAATTACCGATTTTGGTCAAATTAAAGCAAAAGGGGAATATGTTAAATGGAGGTGTTGAATGATAAATTTTATAGGACACATTCACAGAAACACACCTGAATAAATAATAATTAATCAGATTTTGTAAAGAATCATTAAAAATACTCCAATTTTGTAAACATATGATATATACATATATAATTTCAAAAATATGTTAAGTGTAAACGACTACAATAAACAGAAATTTAGGTAATTTATTGGTTTGATGAAACTTCACTAGGCAATTTTGGAAACATCGGAAAAAACGTTTAGTGTAAACGACTACAATAGAAATTTAGGTAATTTTTGTGTTGAGGAAACTTCAGAAATTTTAACGCTATACAGGTTTTGTCAGTATTCAGTGAAATTTAATGGATTTTTAGTTTTTACTGTTGCAGATAACCTTTCATGCACGATGAATTTGAGTATAGTTCAAAGTTTGACAAACTCAAGCAAGCACCGCGGTTTGAACCAGGACTGCACAGATTATAGATGCGCATGCTAATCATTGAGCTATCTGGGAACAGTTGCACGGTTACTTAAGAAACCTCACAAAGCGAGCGAGTCAGGATGCATGTGCAAACATATACTATGTGCCATACGTAGCAAATACAACGCTTCGCTGTGCACGCTGAATCCATTTGGACCCATGGCGCATGAAAGAGTTGAGCACATTCTAGTAAAACAGATTTTTCGTAAGTCTATCACATATCATACAAATTTTTTAAAATGAACATTTATGTACAGTTTAATACATAGGCGTGCGAGGTCCGTCTGGGTGTAATTTGTCCCAGCGGGGGAGTTGGGCAAGAAGGGGGTAAAACTTTCGAAATTTTAGAACCGCAAAACTTTCTCAAAGCTGGCCAAAAATGTTACCCATTTTTGCGGATTTGTACCAGTTTTCCACAAATTTTACCCAATTTCTCACAGTTGTCTTAAAATATTGCAGGCTCGACACACTGAGCGTAAGGAGCGCGTCACGGCAGGGAAGGTTAATATGGCCTGTCGCCATACCCTTAGGGGGCAACTGCCCTATAAACATATATACACGAAACTAATGGATTAATATGTTGTATCTTAACATTAGATATAATTATACAGTACTGATCTGTCTTTACAAAATGGAGTCGAACCTGAATCTGGAAGCGAATTGAGATCTCCACAAATCACCAGCGGTATGTCTTTGGTAGATAGCGTTTTCGATGAATATTCGCGTTGTGGGTAGTCCAGACCGATAACTGAAAATAAATAATGAACAATCTTTTTGATTCGACAGAAAACAGTTTTAGAAGAAATGTGCAAGAACCTATGATTTTGATTGTCACTGTTGTATGATCAAAATATATCTATCTATATAGTTAGTTGTCTACAGAGACATTTCTGAGGACAACTGCGCTCGTATTTACTTAGGCCTTCATGTTCCTGCAATAAGTAGTCACCATTATACTAATCAACATGACTACAGCAGGAACACGAGATGGGGATCATACAATACAGACAAACAGCTGTTTAGCATTCAACCAAGACATATTAACACATTAATTCCCCAACTATTTTTATCGATTTTCCGATCCAGCACAAAGTCTAAATGTATCAACAAACATTCTGATAAGGGAGCGAGGATTGTCTCCCCTCGAAAAATAAGCCGATCTTCCCTGAGAGGTAGCCGGATTTTCAGCGTCTATTCGCGCACAAGTCTAAATGTATCAACAAACATTCTGACAGGGGAGCGAGGATTGTCCCCCCTCGAAAAATAGGCCGATCTTCCCTGAGAGGTAGCCGGATCTTCAGCGTCTATTCGCGCACGATTTTGATTTCGAATTTGGAACAAATAGAAAAGATTTTGGCAAAAATCGTGGAAAATTAGCAAAAATCAAAAAATTTGAGTCCAAAAAATTTCAAAAGTTATCCCTTTACGACTTCCCCGGCAACCATCTGATTCCCCCTGTGGGAGGCCGAAGCCCCTTCCTCGGAGCATCCGCCATGTCCCTGAGACTTCGAACCTCGTGCATGTATGCATCTCAGAATAGTTATCATATCTAGTTTTATAATCTTCATGTAAAATAAGTTTTTCGCTTCTTGCACATCAATTCGCTGACAGTATGCTTTTGCGCAGGCCGTACCTGCCATATTCGGTTAATTGTCTAATTAATCGAGTCTCCTGGGTGGAAATGACAAAATTTACAAGTTTTTCGCGTATGTCGCGAACTTTACTAATCCTGAAAGTGAAGATAACATCAACAGCGACAGGTGATCAATCAAAAGACCGAATGTAGGAGTTTATTGCTGTAATAGTTTGCAGGATTACTCGCTGACATACTGTTGGCCGCATGTAAAACCAACATGATATATTGTTCTTATGTTACTGAGATATCAAGCCGGTAAACACCATTCAAGCTTCCTCACAGTGAGCCATTTGTGTTAAAATTTCATGTCTGAACAAACTCCATTTTTAGAAATAACAATACATTTATATCGCACTACGAAAATGCAACTATAATAATGCAATTAGATAAGACTGTAATTAAAGAAATAAAATAATTGCAATATCGGCTATATTTACACTATTACCAGTTACTGTTGTTACTTTTCGCATACACAAGATCTAGGAAGAATTATTACCTTTTTAATAAAATGCCTTTTTAATACCCTGTTTTTGAGTAAAATAGTTATTTAGTAGTGACTTGTTTTCATTTTACTTTTAACCACTAGTAGCTCATGAATTTACAGATAATTCTGTTGCGACCTGTAGCTGAGCCTTCAGGGGGTAAATTTGGCTTTGGGGTGGCCCGATTCTTGGGGGAGGCAGAGGTAATCCCCCTATCGATACCTGTAGGCTAGGGGATTCTAGGAAATACCGTAAAATTTAACTATAAAATTTACATTGTGATGCAACGCTCTCGTCAAGCTGTTGTTGCCAAATTTGTACAGTTTGTTGAAGAATATTTGTGATTTCCTGGACAAGCATCATCGATTGAATTAATTTGACGTCGCAAAACTCGGGATCCCAATGTATATGTGCTGTACACACGACCAGTGGACATCGTTCAATGGCAGCTAAAAATAATAGTTTGATACAGATTTAAATGATTTTCCAAAATTTTAAAGAAAAATGAGAAATTGTATAGCTTGAAATCTCGTTCGGCGCAAAAACCGATTCCAACTCTTTCCCCTTCAAATCGTGGTCAGAAAGGGCCCAAGTAGGGTCCCTAGTTATCCCACGAAAACACGTTATGAGTCATATCTCAACAACCACCGGTGTGATCGGCCACATTTGCGCTCATTTTGTTCCTGTGAAAATGTTGTTATTACCGAGATCTCCTACGTCCCAGGCTTGGGTCAAAATGGGTTTTCAAATGGACCCTTGGGAGGACCCCCGAAAACACCAAATTTATCATATTTTCTTAGCCGCTTTAGCGATTCAGGTAAGATTGGACTCATTTTGTTCAGAAAGCAAAGCTCTAAATAGCTATATACGCTGCGTTGCTATTGACCTCACCTTTCGAGCAGGGTTGGGTTAAGATGGGTTGTAAATGGCCCCTTGGGACCCTGAAAACACCAAATTAGCCATATCGCCTCAACGACTAGATCGATTCAACCGTGCTTGGGCTCATTTCGTTCAGATAACAGCTATATATTGCTACATGTGGTGCTCTACTATTTGAGTTTTGTTTTGGGTCTTCGACTATAACGAAATTTAAGTATTTTCTTAACTTTTATATACACTTAGAATTCACTTTCTTGGCAATGGCAGTAGTTTATATCCTAAAAAGAATAGTTCATTTGCGTAGCGAAGTTGTAAGATAAACGATTTAACAATACTCTTAAAGATTAAAAAATTCCTTAACAGTCTGATAGAATGTCTTCGGATACGGGAATGTTATAAAATGCTGAAATTACAAACTGTTATGATGTTATTTGTTTTAAGCAACCCGTTTTAGAAAAAATTTCATGGAATGTTCGCTTTTTAAAGCCAGGCTTAGTTTGCAACGTTGTAATTTTAACGTGGTGCCGTTTGTACATGCTGCAATTAATTGTAAGCATTTAGAAAAATATCAAAAGTAGCAAACGAATTTAATAATGACAGATTAACTACTGAGTTCAAACGTAAGTAGTGCTAGTTGTCTGAAAAAATGAAGCATTTATTGTGCAAGAGTTCATAGGTTTTGGCGTTAAACTCTCACCTGTATTACATCCGAAAACAAATGCATTGAGCCTTAGCTTTCAATATTACTTTTAGCTGCACAAATGGAGTTTTCCCTTCAGCCCCCAACCCGAAAGTTGTCAATTTTGAAGATATATCGATAATTTTCGCATATGTTAACATACTTCGAAGAGGTGGTTCAGAAAATTAACATCTACGACTTGTTTTCAATTTTTGGTTACTGATGTGTATTTATGTCGAATGAGTGCCTAATCTATCATGTTAAACCAAAGCCTAACTCGTTAACTAATAGATCGATGCCGCTGATTCTGAAACATTCGATTCAGCTCATTAATGCGGTTAGAATTTTTTCGAAAAACCATTGGTAAGCCGAAAAACTGAAAAATTGGAAAATTTAAATGAATATGGTCCCTATGGGCATTTTCTGAACCGTCTCGTAGAGCTGAGGGGATTTCATCAAAGTTACACTTGTATCTTTCAAATTGAAGAACTGCGAGAAGCTTGTAACTATCATGAACATAATACCACTCCATGAAGCTTTTTACGCTGACTGCTGGGTTATCACTATATGTAAATAGTAAACTTTTCTACTTGTTTGTAGCAAACTGACTTTCTATCAAACGTACTATGTACAGAGGCAGTTTCATGAGCTGTTGGTAAACAATCAATATCATTCGTTTGTTTAACATTAAGAACAGCAACGAGACCAATATTGTCACGGGTCATGACACGATTGAGCATTTGTTCGGAGCCGTGAGCATGATCGATCGCTAGTTGAGTGAATTCAACTAAATGCTCAGAGACAAGACTGAATCTGTGTAAAATACAACAATTGTGATACATATGTTGTAGCAAAAACTAAGTATTCAATATTTTTTACGATTAGACAAATTAATTAATAAATATTCTTCGCATTGAAATACTCTAAAAACGAGTTTTCCAAACGAGATCTGAGCACTCCTTGTAGTGGTTACACAGGTAATTATCACTGCTATCGAAGGGTTAATTCGCTAGTTCAACATCATCAAAAGAAATCAATCGTTTCAAGCGGGCCTATAGTGTAGTGGTGTGTACGGCCTATGGCGCATGCCATAGGCCTGGTGTTCTGTTCCCG
Source organism: Trileptium ribeirensis (assembly GCA_030248225.1). Taxonomy (NCBI): domain Eukaryota; kingdom Metazoa; phylum Nematoda; class Enoplea; order Enoplida; family Thoracostomopsidae; genus Trileptium; species Trileptium ribeirensis. Next base: position 11,996 of record JASANE010002257.1, read on the forward strand.
GTGGGCCCAACAAAAATAATAACTATACCTTATAATATAAGATTATTATAAGTTATAGTATTATATATTATCATCGACTGATATCTAATATAAATTAATGCAAAAAGTTACACTAAAATTGCGCAAAATATGAGATAATTTTGTGTTACCGCTCTATGTTTTAGCGTTTGACAGTTTTAATTTTTACAAATATTATATAAATCAAGATAGCACGAATTAATCTTGCGCAGAATATGTTGATCATATACTCTCTCAATGACGATTCACTGTCTGTTTGATTCAATCTGAAAGCCTCTAAAGATATAGCTTAGAGCGCAGATTCCAATCGTATAAATTTCGATTCTTGATGTCCTTTGGGGTCATTCAAATACTGCGGGATATACAAATTGGTTAAAACAACGCCAACATCAATCTACACATGTTATATTTAAATTATGAACAACAATACAACATTCTGATTATCAATTCATTTCAAATGTCATGTCCAATTTATAATAGTTTAAAAATCGAATACAAACAAGGGATTAGCAGTTTTAAAAATGCTAGCAAATGTGTCGACTTTTGATGTTAATGGCAAAGTCCGTTGCCCCGTTTGTATATTATATATATGGCACAGAACTGTTATTCAGGACGAAATGTGGCCGAATTATGCGTGGACTGAGCAAAATTTTATAACTTCAGAACAAATGTCTACCACATAGGACAACGGATTCATAATAACCCGATGAGTACTGAAAAGTGAGCAACAAATACAGCATCAAAATTGATGTATTTCTTACGGTAACCTAAGAAACATTAAGAATTCAAATATCAAATCGAATATAATTTTTTAGACAGGAAGCGTTGTTTAGTTAAAAATATTAATGCAAGTACAGCACTTTCGTTAACAAATGCAGTCCACAAAAACGGTACTGAAAAATCAAGCTAAAAATTACTTGTGCTGTTTCCAAAATATGGCACATCCGTCAACGTATAGCTTTTCATTATCCGGCAAAGTTTTCACTCTCGATTTTGCCGAAAAAATACAGTCATAGCCACGTTCGGACATGTACGGTTGAAAGTAACTCCAATATTCTTGGGTTTTAACTTCCTAAAACATAAAAATTATAATTAACGTTTTAACAAAGCGGAATATTAGTAATATTTAGGAATGCTATGACCGTGAGATAAACCGAGGTTGCAGGTTAGTGCGGCAGCAACTTCAAGAACAGGTTATCCGAGGTATTGGATGTAGTTAGATGGATCACGTCTGAAACTACAACTATAGATAATTCCAGATGCAGAACCAGATCGACTGGATGCCCAGTCATTTCGAGACACATCTGTGACCGGGTCAGATTCAACCTCAGATTCAGAATCTGAAACAATATTCAACATAAGAGAACAACGTCTTTTATATTCTTCTTAGTCTATTGTTCTCTTCCGAGAACACAGCTAAACCAAAGTACTTGTAAATGTTAGAGCAATCGACGGCGATTCAATATGGCTTTTAGCCACCGGTTGTGGGCTATCATTCCGTGTGGATACCAATGTAGTCCTACCATATGCGCGTCAAACATTTCAAACTAAGGTAGTAACAGCTGCGCGGATTGATTACCTAAACAAAGTTTCATCCCAATTAGAACCATGATACTGAACCAAACCCCTGCTTACTTGAAGCGCAACGATATCAGCGTCGTGCTTCGAAATTTCATCGATAATTTTAACTTTACGATACGACCAATTCAAAGCCCATTCGGGACAGTATGAATAGTTTGCCGTTGTCGCATATTTGTCGCAAAGTATGTTGTAGCAAAAGATTGTAAATTTTGTAGCTGAGTTGTCAGTGTCGCTGGCCGCGTCAGCTCCAATGTCACCTCAAATTTCAAATTTTTTAATAAATATATATATTTTGTGTTTACACAATTAATCTCTGTATAAGTTTGCTCTTTACACAAGGATTTAATATCACTCGTGTTGTTATGGTGGATTTTTTAAAGTGTAAGCAACACTACATTTTTAAAAATACCCATTCTCTGGCAATTTCGCCAAATCCACTGAATCGAATAATAACATCTACCAGCGGTATATTTTGTAATGAAATGCTGATGTTATACATGCCAAATCAAACTCTTATGTACAGCGAGTTTCTTTCAGCTAATTACTGCAATATGTCTCTATTAAAAAGCTTTACCTTTGAAATTCCAAAAAACAGCCGTCAAGATTAAATACACTCGACACAATAGTTTCAAACCTCTCCGATAAAATTCAAGCTAACATCTACTAATTGCTGTAAAGACATCCGTTGTAAAGACAAGCAAAATTCCCAAATTAAATATATGTACTACAACTCGCATTTACGTCATGTGGGTAATTTGAAGTGATGTCAATTCTTAGTTGGTAGCTTAGCAAAAGTGCAAATTCATACAAACCAATTATCCGAAAAAGATGTAATTGTTGATTAAATAATCAATCGTGAAAACAATTGTTCACAGCACCCAAACGCAAAGACCGGGAAGACCGTGACATATACAACCTTTTTGATCCTAAGGGTTTTAATACCTCATCGGTAACAAATAAAGGTATTATGCTGCTTACGTTACGTAAAACATTTTTTCAGCTTTTGGAATTCCATCTATACTATCACTATAGTGCTTTTCGGTGCGGTTTTCTGACCGCTGTAATTTTGCTAACAATCAATTTGCGCGCAGGCCGTGACATTGTTTTCGCATTTTTGCCAGACTCAGCATACGTTGTGTAAGATAAGATACAGCATATAAAGTTATAGTTTTAATGTTATATAGAATTTATATAAAAGAAGTTGGTTGGCCGCGTTGCCCGATCAGCCAATTTCTTTAATATATATTTATAATAACATCAAACATATAGCTATATTGTGCGCGAGTAAACTTAATTTGAGCCCTCCAACCATCTTTTTTGTGATTTGGGATAAAAACGTTATGGAAAGCTGTTAGGTCAATTGAAATCCGCCATAAAACTGTAAGCGAGCACAACGATTTGCGATTGTAAGCGAGCCCTTCCGCTGTAGGAAAATTCAATTAAAATTTCCATAATTTTTAAGAACTAAAATTTGTCGAATTTTAATTAAACGGGTTTTATCCGCGAACATCAATTTGCTTCTGAAGTCACCGTTGCATTAAGTTTGTTCGCGAATACTAAATAATTTTGTGCAAACTTGATAGGCATTAACGAACAGAATTTCTCCATATTGAAAACTGCCAAAATTGTCTTTGAGCGCAAGGTATAATTTGTGGCACTTGGATTTGATTTTGACAATTTTCGGTGAGCGAAAAAGCGATTGAAATACAGCACTTTTTCCGTAACAAGTGTTAGCAATTCGGTATCGGTTATTACACAATAGGGTGGTTGGTTTCGCTTCAGCGTTATATTAAAGTATGAAAAAATAAAGGTTTTATATTATGTATAGCAGCATATATTTAATTCCAAAGTGTATTCTTACAACAGCAAGGTCTGTTTAATCGCAAGCGTTTGAAAATGGAATAATTGTCCCCAAATGTCGTTTTAAATCCATTCATAGGCAAATCACAACAGTGTAGCTGATCTTGATTTACAAATTACTTATAAATGACGTTAAAAAACAACTGCTTTTGTTATACTTAGTGGTACGAGATTACCGACACAAAGCGGTGTCTCCCAAAAACCGTTTGTCTCAATGTATATCCCGTTCTTGAAATAAAATCATTAAATGTCACTATGTCAACGCAATAAAGTGTTACTAGTTTAGCATAATACCATGATGTAATTAATTCAATTGCGTCTATGACCGCAGACCATTTTGGAATGGTCACCCTATCCCATGCCAATGAACCATGCAAGGTTTCGTGTTTTTCATTTGAATGATACAAATTTTTGAATCTGCTGTTATAACAGTTTTCAGGGCTTCTGAACACAATGAGATGAGTTACACCAAAGATGACTATGCCACGTACACCTGTTTTAGAACGCTCACTATAGCCTCTGGTAAACCCTACTTAACGTACATAATTTTGTGGTGTTTAAGTCAACACGCTTTGGATTTTATTACGAGGTAACAATAAATAAGATACAATTTCGCCCACAAATTTGTTCTTTATCCGGCAAAATTGTGTTGCAAAACTTTACTAAATGATGATTTTTAGGTAAAAATGATACGGCTATTTATACAAACACTAATTCAGTACGATACAAAGGTATGCAAACGTAGGAAACATTTACAAAATTTCGCTCTTAACCGATTTGTAAACTACTAAAAAATATTTTTTTCAAGTAATGTGCAAATAACTTTGAGACTCAGTCCGTTACAACTTCGCGGATTTTCCATGATAGTACCATTCAAAATTGCGCCCTGATTAGAGCCATTTCTGTTAGTTTGTTAATGTCGTAAATTTTCAATAATCTGTCTCAAATAAATAGCAACGCAGAAGGCAACTAAAATTTGTAACCATAATATAAACGTTTCTAGTTCTTGCGATAAAAGCACAACCAAAATTCATCATATAATTGGCACGACTGAGGTGAAATTCAGCATTTGCATTATGAATGGCCCATCAGATACAAGATTTGTCCACGTACAGCCTGCTTAACTCCGTCAATGATATGGTGTGCTGTACAGCACATCACCATTTTAAATAGTTTTATTTGGTGTTAGAGTACCGGACGTTTCTGTTCGGTGGGTGTCATGCGCAAACACTATGAACACGTTAATATATAATATGTTTCAAAATAGTGATTTTCCCGCCTTTTTATAAATGAATTACACGAAATTTAAGATATCACAATATTTAGTAAATGATGTCCGTAACATACCATCTTTTGCATTACATATTAAATCCTGCCCTACCACAGGACGCCACGGTATACCCGTGATCATACAGAGATAAAACTTTCATGCAGTATTAAAACATGTATAATGGCAATTTCACATAATTTTTTTGTGAAATTGTTTTCTTACATATTAAAAATTCATACAAAAGGGAAAAATCCCACATCAAGCACCATACAGAATTGTTTTGCTATTCGACATTGCAAATGTATGAAGTATCGCAATAGAAATATGCACATGAACCAGACCACACAAACAATGCATGACACAATGTTATATATATATATCACGTGCAATAGTCATTTTCAAGAGAACAATAATAATTAATTTACAACCTAAACACCTCGTATTCAGTTGTTTCTAATTTGAGCATAAAGTTTGAGCGTGTTAACACGCGTTTATACATTGTACGCTTGTACCATGATGCTTTCGAAAGTCTGTTCCTGTTATTATTTTTTCATTAAATTAATGCTTGTTAGGACCAGATCACTAATGGTAAATGATAATAATTTTGATTTACCTGTTCATGAGTTTGCTATTTTCCGCTTGTATGTTTCGCCATTTACGCCAAAACGATACAAAATGTTAAGTTACAAACCATGAAACCCAGGGTTATCGAAAATAGATTGCGCCCCCCCCGCCATCACTGTTTGACCAAAAGAGGCCCCCGTAAAGCCACCTCCACAATTTTTCGTGGTGGCCCTTTACTTTAAAGTAGCATATTGCGTCCCTGATAAAACCCAAGGTAGATCCAAATGTCAAAAAGCGTAGATACATTTTAAGAGTTAGGGAAAATTATTGAATTCGAGTGGAAGGAGAGAGCGAAGCGAGCTCATTCCACTCACGAGCGAAGCGAGCGAGTGGAACGAGAATTTTCAATTTTGGCTCTGGAGGGGGTGTGAGGAGGTCCTGTCTGTGTGTGTCTGTGTATCTGTCGCACCTGGATCTCGATAACAGATGGGCGGATTTTGATGCAATATAGCTCATTCGAACCGCAATGGTCGATTTAGGTGCAGTGACGAAGCCCGATTTTTGAATTTTGTCCCGTGGGAAAAGTTATGGGGCAAAATGACGTCATTGTAGCCCATTTTTCGGGCATCCCTCCAGTTTTGCCACTTTTCTCAATAAGTAAACGAGGTATCCGCAAACTAATAGGCCTATTCCATGTAGCCTTACCAGGGCTTTCCAATGATATATAACAAGTTTTTCAACTACTTCCCAATCTGGAGTCTATAAGCTTATAGTTGGCGCCAAATTTCATATTTGGTGAAAAGTCGTGGGAAATGCACCTAAATGTGTGTTTTTTGTTGCTTTTAGTGTCTTATATGGGGTTTTATGGGCCAACAAGCTCATTTCGAGTGTCAAAAATATTGTGTGGCAAATATTTTTCACACTTCTGCTTCATACTTGGTATCAAAAGTGAGATTTTTCTCAAGTGTCGGTTTGAATTCTTTAACGTTCTTTTCACGGTCAATTTAGGGTTTTATTGAATTATTAAAATGTTAGTTCATTGTTTTTGTACTCGTTGTATGATGTTTTGTCTACTGCATACATTGGCTATCAAAAGAGGCGGGCGTAACTATGACTTATTACTCACGGTTTATAAATGCTGCACCTGCGTACTGTGTGTAGGCTTTGTTCGTGTGTGCTTTCTACAACAGACTCCGGGGGATTGTTCTCACCACTCGAATTCTGGCTCGCAAGCGAGCTTCACTAGTTTTACAATAATGCATTCTCGACATAGAAATACTAATAGCATGGTCAGATAGCTAAATGATAACATAGCCACACAGCTACATACATAGAAATACTAATAGCATGGTCAGATAGCTAGATGATAACATAGCCACACAGCTTGGTATATGATATATAGATACACAAAACGTGTAAGATTTAAAACATTAAAAGTTTCAAATTCCAGCCTTCAAATTTTGGTTTTCAAGCTTTTACAGCACCACTACTATATACAAATTTTGCATCAATATAAAATCTGAATGTCACCGCTGGACTTTACCCAGTTTGACGTTAAAAACCATTAATTATTTATACGACATCTTCCAGGGTTTGCAATTTTTAGACGTTATTCTCCGTGGGAATATACAAATTTTTGTATGTATACTGAGATTTATAATGTCTCAATGATATCAATGTGAAGGTTTCTTACACCAACGACTACAGTTCAGAACCGAACGGCGGATATCCGTAACTTTTTACCAATGATAGCGTTTAACCCCAGGCACATAAAGGTGAAATATTTAATCCTTATGTCTACTTTTCCAACGTTAGGAATTAAAAACATGCATTTTTTGGTCAAAATTCCAGTCGAAATTTGTTGTTTTGGAATGTAAAATAGTAACCACCATCTTGATGTGATAAAAATTTTACACAGTACAGGTGACATGGAATATTGCAATAGCTGTCATAATAAACCTAGTCAGTAGACCGTTTGCTAAACGAATAACATGAAAAAGAACAACCAATTTAGCGATAAAATCCCGCAGGCATTACTGTTATTACTACTTTAAACTTACGACTGACTTGCGGTATTTTTTTATGAATTTTGATAATATGTGCACCTTTATTCTGAATACTATATCACCAACATTTTCGCAATATCATACAAGCCGCAGGATAGATAAGCAATTTCAGATTCGGTTTCGAAATAAGGTGAACAACGTTTTCGGGCCAGAATTAGAATAAATGTTGCATTTATCGTCAGTATCTTTGAAATAACTGTCCGGTTTTATATAATGTGCAATTATGAGTGATTATGCATTAAGCGAGCTCATGACGTGTCCGTAGCCGATACATATCGCTATTACTCGCGTTTTATAGCTACTCTCTAGCCAATTATTAACAGTGACGCTAAACACACCGAAGCATCCGGGGCTAATTTAAAATGTTAAAATTTTCAACCATTTTCAAGTCTAACATTAATAGAGTAAAATTCTTATCCTAAAATTACACTTTCGCTTTTGTGAATAAAACATTTATGTCGCTTGATACTGAATGGCATGGTTTGACTAAAAACAAAGTTTACGTCAATAAAATTTAAGCAAATATTTACTAAAAATCGAACTATGATTTATCACTGGAAATATATACCAGTAGCTATACCCGGCTGGAATTTTAGAAATTTGTTCCCATACCAGGTTGTTCAAAAATTTGCCCCAAATTTCCATACATTTGTTGTTAAAGTTTGTAAAATAAATAATTGCAGTTTTTCACGGAATAGCTATCGATGCTTTATGCAAATTATTAGTTTTGGTAGCAATGTTAATGTATCATTTTGTCACTTGCACGGTTGTGTGCTTACAGTTGGACAACTTGTTTTGTCTCCTATAACGCTATTTTACGCTTTGTGTTCATGACATCTCAGGCAACTGAAACTTTACAGGTCACTGATTCAGTTCCTTTGACTGAAGGTCGAGTTTTGGAACTTATTAAGTTAGCAGCGTCGCACGATAAGCCTTCGGATCTTCGATTTTCATTAAATACTAGTTTATATTTAAAATAATTTGTAATAACGGTACTAACATATAAATTTGAAATATACTAATGTGAATTGGTAATATTAAGAGTGCATTAGGCAAGAGTATGACACTTCCCTGCACTCCAATGTTAGCTCGTGTTTGATGATACGGACGTTTTCGGCCTGACCCCCAGTTGCTGGAGGGGTCGAGATGCACTGCCCCCCGTTTCTGGGAGGGGTAGTCGCACCTCCCCCAGTTTTTTGCGGGGATAGGTCGCCCCCCAGAAACTGGGGAAGGGTCAGGCCGCGTATCATCAAACACGGGTTCACATTAGAGTGCAGGGAAGTGTCATACTCTTGCCCAATGCACTCTTGGTAATATTAATACTACATTATGCAAAATAGTACTTTATAATATAGATCTAAAATAGGCAATAATTGCACACTATAACTTTAAATGTGTGCTATAATAAAATTCTTTATGAAACTGTTTCCGGAGCGCTGGATTTCTTTTATTTCAAGTACCGTCTATGATTTTTTAATTATTGTTTCCGCAAGGAACTTGTGCACATAAAATTACATTTACGAAGCCTACGAGTATAATAAAAGATTTTTACCACCGGGAGCTTTGCTATTGTTTTGTTCACCTTTACTATTGAGTGTAATCCATTTTCGCACGGGAAGCGAACCGATGTTAACTGAAATTGAAAACCAAAAAGCATATTAAATAGTGTTAAATACTATAGGATTTATGTACTAACGAAGCCACAAGACCTATTTTATAATAAGGAACTACCTCAGATCTATAAATCCAAAAAGCTTTTGTGACCTTGACCATCAGGGTACTTGTAATCCTTAATACTGATCGATGTATCCTACACCGACCAACGACAGCTATCCGCCGGCAAGCAGGATTCACTACCTATGCAATTTCTACTCAGCACGGAATTTTTATTCCCTGCTGTATGAGTAAAATTCTACGTCGGAGCACTAATCCACAGTGATTGGCAAAATCTAATTCAATAGTTCAAATCATATTTCTGACAGGCTAATCTATAGGGAAGTAAAACATGATGCTTTCATGCACACTATGCAATACCTCAAAAGCATGGAGACTTTAGATGATTTTTGGAAGCACTTAAAGTGAAACAACAATAAAACGCAACAAAATGTCGTTGTTTTTGTCTTAAGTACATATTAAAGAACAATGTTTACATACCACGATGTTCACGTACCACAATAACTATCTTTATGTACCTGGATAAAAGGAGTCTTATGTTATGACGTAGGCTGATATACAGTAAGCTACGTCGACATCATTTGCGCGTAATCCCAACGAACAAACGTCATTCATAAACGTAAATACCTGAGCGTAGTCCTGTAATTTCTGTGAAGATACTCAGATACATAAAACCAGTGTGCGTGCTCAATATGTAGTCCTATATATCATGAATTAGTGTTTATTTACCACAACGTTAAAAAATATGATTGTTGCAGAGATAAGTAGAACTTAAATAGCTTGACTATGATCCAAGTGCGCTAGCATATAAACCATTGTGCTCATCAAAAACGCAGAAAGCGGACGCACAACAAACGTACGAAACATCAGCTAACACGGAATGACTTTATGCAATATACCCTCTGGGCTCAAGAACCCCATGTTACCTTGGATTATCTTTAAAAACTACATTTAAATAATCTGCAAAACTATATATGATAACTGTTAATTGTGCACCTCAAAACAATAATATTTCTCGCACTCAGGTTATCTGGTTAGCGAGTGATTTTTTCCAGAATTATAACAGTGTGAACAATAAATGTTCTTATATAACTATGCGGAAGTCATGAAAACATGTTCGTGCAACTGCAGGAAAACAAACTTTTTGCACACAAGTTAGCAAATGATCATTGTCAAAAACACGATACAGAACTATGACCAATCTCACCACGCCATGCGGAAGTTTTGAAACATTTTTGTGCGGCTGCAGGAAACAATTTTTTCACTCGAATTAGCAAATCATTATTGCAAAAACATGATGCAGAACTATGTCGTATTATAAAAGGATGTGAACGTTTGGAGAGGATCTTTGTGCATCTGCAAGAAAACAATTTTTGCATGCAAATTAGCAAACGATAATTGCCAAAAACATGACACAGAACAATTTATCAAACGGTATCAAAGTTTCGAAATCATCTCTGTGCAGCTGCAGGAAATTAATTTTGACACTCAGATAAGCAAAAACTTCATATAAACCTGCGACTCTTATCAAACGAGGTAAAAGTTTTAAAAATAACTTTGTGCCATTTTCAGGAAGAACAATTTTTTGCGCTCAAGTTAGAAAATGATCATTACCAGAAACACGATACAGAAATAGTTCTTACCAAACGATGATGAAACCTCGAAAACATCTTGACACGATGATTCATCGGATGTTGTCGAGAACAAACTCGATGCAGGCGACGCTCGCGGATCACAATCAGACGTGGTCGAAGTCGTTGAGAACTCGCCCAAATCATCGGAAGACGACGATTGATGATTTTTGGTGTCGCGATTCTCGTTATTCACGCGTCGAATACGACCATTTATTGATGGGGCCCGTTCCTGTTGGTTGTTGTTGTTGCTGCTTAGCGGTGTACCATTTCTGGAAGCATGCCGAGGTTGTTGAGCGCACTTTTCTCTTGCCAAATGGGAAAAGCGTTGATGTCGCCGCGTGATAATCATTGGTAGACGTTCGTCGGCTACAACACAATGGCGTAGCGTTGTTGGACTATTGTGGTTGTACAATCCTGCGTTAGAGCGACGGCGGCAAAGACGACTACATATTTTAACCGATTCATTCTCACGAATAATTTGACAGTTGGGCGGAATTTCAATTGTTATCATCGGAACTGATGATGAATTTCGATGGTGATGTTGCCGGTGTTGATAACGTCGATCATCACGTGCCGTGCTCCGATGATCGCATGACTTTGTCCCGGTCAACGGCTGTTTCTTCTTCAAATTATCAGGCAGCCCCAGATGCGATTCTGTATCCGCGTTGTTGATCGAAAGACCACAGGCTTTCACTTGAAGCAATTCACATGATGGCGATGACGTTTCTGAACCGGACGGAACTGACGAAGATGTGTGTGTCCCATTTGCGCGTGTATCGTTCAGACCTTCTTCGGTTTCTTGGCTTGGATATTGCTCTACGTCATCATGGATGTTGCATTCGGCATTCGATACAGCACTAAAATTATCTTCGCTTTTAGAACAGCAGGTCCCGTTTAGTTTCTGTTGGATTGAGCCATTTGTGCCTGTGTTGTTTTCACAGTCGTTGTTATGCTTCCCTCCACCGTCTTTTTCATCATCATCATTGTCATCATTATCACTGACGTCATTGTCCGTTGAATTTTTTCGAAGCGTTAGAAAACAGTATGATGGTACGTCGTACTGATGTTGATAACGCTGGTGAGAGTGTTGAGACGGTTGTTCTGACGTGTGGCGACTATGGTGGGCGGAATCGACGTTTAAATTAGGCGACACAGACGAACTATGTTCCGGATTATACCAAGATACTACTGGTGAATACTGCCGGTGATTTCGTATACTTTGGATATTTCGACTATTTCGTAACCATTTCGTTGAATGTTGAGGATGTGATGTCGGGTTATAGACAGCCGCTGACGATGTATCGCCAAAAATTTCCGGATAAACGAGAGAAGGTATTGCGAACGGGGTGTGGTAACACTCGTGAGGGTTCACAAAACCAATGACCGGATGCTGTGGTTGCCAACGGCGTAGACTTTGCTGATGTTGGTTATAGTAGTAGTTATAATAATAGTAGTAGAAATAGTGATATGCCGCGTCGCCACTAAGTGTTCGCCCCTTGTTGTTGTAACAATAATTGTTTTCCTGGCTATATGTACCTGAGTTATTGTCTGAAACACGGTTTGCAGCGTTAATTCGCGGTGACGGTGATCTTGGACAGTGACAAGTCTGATTCCTGTGTTTAGTCGATTTACTTACTCTGTTTGATTCAGAAGGGTTCACATCAGAGGTAGTACCTTCTATATCGTTTGTTTGGTCATAATCATCAGTATTAGAAACTAAATTTTTATCGTTCTCTTGTGTCGAACCTCCAATGCGTTTCGATTTGGCCTTGCGTTGATGACGTCTTACGTTGACACTTTCGTCTGTACCCGCATCCGTGTCTGTACTTGTCAGTCCAGGCTCTTCGATAAAATCGTTTTCTAACAATATGTCGGTGCTACTGTCTCCATTGGGACGTTCGTCAGAAGTTGACAGCGATGATGTTGCCGACAAAATTGGCATATTATCGTCGGACGATGTTGCTAATCCACTGTCGCTGCTGAGCTGCGACTGTTGATGTGGACAAATCGATGAATCACTGTTATGGTGTTTCAACAACGACTGTGCTGATGGTGATAGTAACAATTGTGTATCCACAGGGTCTTTGGTAAAAATATCATCCATCTCGCTTGTGATCGTAAGGTCACAAATATTAGCTTGATCATCTTCAATGCTCAGCGTTGATTCTTCAAGTGTATTCTCGTTGTCTACATCATTATCATCATCGTCATCATCATTATTATCATCTTGCAACTCAGCGGGAGTTGCGTTATAATTGTAGTCTCTTTTAGACGATCGGTATTGCTTTCGCTGACCGTTACATCGCATACAAACTGTCAACTTATCGCGCGATACGCTGCTGTTATTTTTTTCTTCGTTTCGGCGAGCTTTAACAGCACCTGCGGTTGAATCGAACTGCTGACGATAGTTAGTGCCATCGAGATGAAACCTTGGTTTATGACCGGCAGCAACAAGTGATTGCGCAGCGACGTGTGCTGCTGCCGATATATTGTCTGTACTAGCAGGAGCGGCAATAGTGTTAGCTGCTGCAGTTGCCATAAACGAAGCTTGATTTGGATGGAAATAGTGATGGTGATGGTGATGATAATGATAATAGTTGCTGTTATTGTTATAATAAGGAGCAGAATAGCTGTTGCTTGACGAAAGACAACGAACATCGGAAGCGGCGGTTGCTAAATACGGATGAGCACCAAGCAACGGCGGTCGTGAGCTATGGTGATGATGCTGATGATGATATGTCGGAATCTCTGTATTATTGCTACCGCGGTTGTTGTTGTTGTTGTAATATGATTGACTTAAAGCTTCAAAAGCATTTGCTGTTGTCGGTGAGCAATGCTGTTGTTGTTGCAAACATTGCTGATTATGTCCGTTGTAATAATTTAAATAAGGATGAAGCGTGGTAGCTGCTGCAATTGGCGCTAGCGATGTCGCTGGTTGGATTTGGCTACTGAAAATACTGCCGCCGTTAAAGCTGCGTCCGGTATGCTGCTGCAAGCCATGCAAAAATGGACTCGCTTGTCGTGATAACCGATGAATTGCACCGATATTTGACGCTTTATAAAAACGAGGTGTACAATAATTGTCCGCCGTAATTAGTACTGGAACTGACGATGACGTTGCAGTTGCGAAAGGGTTCGGGTGCTGCGATTGATCAGCCGAGAAGTCAAACAACAGTGTTGACGTCTTCTTCTGATAGCGATTTTTAGCAATCAATGAGTTGTGATCTGACGTTTGGATTGAAACAACACTTTTTTCTGACCCGTATTCAGTTCTTCCACGGTCACCAGTCGCTGTTTTGCCGCTAGAATCAGTTACGGATTCATTGCTAGTGTGTTCGTCACTTTCGTGAAAGAAAATATCTTCGTCTGCTGGTTGAACGTTCGACAATATGCTATCTGGATCCTTCCCTGTAGTTTCATCGCATCCTGCATTGTTATCATAGGCAACGTTGCAATTTGTAAATGCATTCATTGTCGAATTGATTTGATGATCACCGTTCTTGTTCAAGCTGGTATTATTGTTGTTAACATTGCTGGTGCTGCTGTTGCCGCTATTAACGACGTTGTTGCTGCTATTGACGATGCTGTTGCTGCTGTAGTTGCTGCTATTAATGATGCTGCTGCTGCTGTTGTTGTTATAGCAAGGTTTCCAAGTAATCAGCGGTGTACCGTGCAGCTCAGACTCAGTTGCTGCTGTTGACTTAGTTGTTGTTGTTGTAGGTGTTGTTTGTTGCTGCTGACGCTGCAATTCAAGCATTCGTTGTCGTAATTTTTGAAGCAAATCTTGTTCGTACTGTTGCTGTCCGAGACGTTGTATTGCTTGCTCCCGATTATAGCTTAGCGCTGCCATCAATGCATTGTTTCGCGGTATAACAGCTGGGTCAAAGCTTTCTGGACTGCTCCCATTACAACAATTACTCTTGCTATTGCTGCTATAGATTTCGGCAGATGTCATTTTATTCGTAGTACTTTCGGATTGTTGACCACAATTGTCCATGTATCGATTATATATGATCGATCTTTGAGCGTTGTTATTGATGTGATAATTTTGACTGCAAGCAGTTGGAGCACAAACTGAGCCACACGTTGTAGAGCTATTCAAAATTAAACTTTGACCTAAATAGCGACTTACTAAATCACTGTCGTTGTTCGGTTTTAGTTGTTTGTCTTTGCTACTTAAGCTGATCGAATCGTTATTTCGTCGTATAGTGTTATTGTTTTTATTATTAGTATTGTAGTTGTGAACTACGTTAATCGAGTTGCTCATCTTTTTTTATTATTAATTATTTATTTTCAGGGCCACCATTGGGAACAATTTTCGATAAAGTACCAGTGAAATTGCCCAATTTCAAACGAAGCTAAAACGAACAAAAATACCTTTATGAAGACGATTATAAGATATTTAGATAGTGAATAAGCCTAGCAGTAAATAATAATTATGTATATATGATTATTTTAGTTTGCCTAGCGTCAACTGATACTTCATAAGCATATAAACTTATATATAATAAGACTTTAAAACAATAAAGCCAATTACCCAGTTATAATTATATATAACAAATGTTAGCCGAGTTGAAAATGGCTAAATTTTCGGTTTGTCTTAACTTTTTTATATTAATAATTTTAAAATTAATTCTCTATTATTTATAGTTAAAAGTTTAAATTTTATATAATTACGATTTTAGCAAGACAAAACTGTTTGAATGCTCAAAAATCAAACCTATGATTTCTGGTTAAATAATAAGTCGCGCAGTTAGCGTCTCAACGAAAATTATGTGATAAAAGTTTATATATTACATCGGCTATGACATAATAGCTGTTGCACAGCAAAAAATAGAGCTTCGTTAAGTTATATCCTTGAATTCAGCTGTATTCATTCGAAAAAAGCACTTAATTTCGGCAATTTTACATCGTATATATAACTAGATGATAGTAATTACTTACTAGTTTCAATGTTATTACTCTCGAAAAAAGTAAATCTGA
The DNA here is from genome assembly GCA_030248225.1 of Trileptium ribeirensis. Classification (NCBI taxonomy): domain Eukaryota; kingdom Metazoa; phylum Nematoda; class Enoplea; order Enoplida; family Thoracostomopsidae; genus Trileptium; species Trileptium ribeirensis. The sequence continues at coordinate 27,646 of JASANE010002257.1, forward strand.
AAACAAAAAATAATATCTATGAAAATATTCTGAGATTTTATACACAAATCTATATACTAAGCGCCTCAATGGGAGATTCGAAATACCAGGCAATTAGTTGAAAAAAATAAATTCGACTTTTTTAGCACAAATTTACTAAAATGTGATTTCTTAAAAGGAGCAATCAGAACTGAGCAACATTTTTAGGTCCTACTATATGCAAGAAACAGGCAATTTGCTAGATCCGAATTGCTTTGAAATTTAGTTCGATCTTTTCTTGGCAATTGATCGAAGCTAAGTATTATGCCTGATCCGCAGAACCTAAAATTAGTCCCTTCGGTAAATCCGTTCCAGTGTTGCAGATGTAATGAAAAATTTACATGTTTTATAACGTAATATGGTGAAAAACGTGAGTCTATTAGAGAAATTGTGTGATCACATGGAGCTACTAACGAGTGTCAGAGTCTCAAAATAGTTGTCATCAAGATGAATATTTTATGCCCTGACAGACATGGATCTAAATAGACGTTGTTGAATAATGCGTGTCACACAGTTCATCGTAGTTAAAGTTTGTAAGTTTCTTGAGGGACGATATCTAGCAATGATCCATGAGGTAGCACGCAAGGTATGGCTGAAAGACACCATACGCTTGGCTCATAATTGTCGATTTGTATTTCTTATTTGAAGTGCAAAATGAAACTCTAAATCAATTGCTCCAGAGAACGCTTCGGTCATTTATACATAATTTATACAAAATGAGGACAAAAATATGAAATATAAACATAATAAGAAATAATGTTTATTATTGCATTATTATCATAAATAATATATATACATAATTAATAAATAATAATATATTATCTATTAATATTATTTATATAATTTATAAAATAATACACATAAAGTATAATGTAGTAGACTAAATGGAGTGATAAATTTTGCTCAGGTCACAATACATGATTACAGTGATTTCTTTTGTGTGTTTGTGTGAAAAAATTCTTTCTCCTTTTTCTCGCTCATCTACTAAACTTGATTAATTAAGGCAATTTTTAGACAATGTAATCATGATTTTGATGACGATTTCGAGTATATACATTTTTACATCGCATCAACTATATACATTATAATATAAAAATGAATCAAAAAAGATGATATTTGATTGCAAAGTTTTCGTCTCTTGTCATGTCTCGTCCTTGTCACACAACCCATCTTCGAAATTAACTATCCACAACAGACGGTCCCAATATATTATGTATATATTACATATCTATAAATATACATTTTTAAACGCGCAGTAATATATATACATGTATATATGTTGCTTTGTCACCTGACCCTGTAGTTGCAGGATGTCTTCAGATCCACCATCTATCGTCACGTTTCTCTGTTGTTGGCTGCAGCGATCAATGTCGAGACAGGGTCGTTGCGCCATTGCCTCAATGGTATATGATGGAACCAATGTTCGCAGTCTTTGACGACCTTAAGTTTCCAATATACGACGGCACGACCCCTCGATCGGGTGTACTTTGCTGGACCCTTCGCCGTCGTAAGTTGTGGGGCCGTGCGTGTTCCTTAGTGTATGACTTAGCAGTCTAACGTGTGCCTGATTTATCATATCGCGAGCTGATACTGGATGACCGGCTGGGGCTCTTACACCGAACTTTTCTGCAAACTTGTCTGATAGAAACTGGTCGAGCTTAACGCAGCACAGCGATTGTTCGTGCAGTACTCGGATCATGGAAGTCAGCTTCCATGGTAGGCTCACGGACTCTAATATCTTGTATGATTCGCTATGGTCAGAGTCGAAAGCTGCTTTGTAGTCAATAAAGGCCACGGCGGTAGGCTAAATGTATTCGTGTCTTTCTTTTGGCAACATGCGTAGAACGCGGATTTGATCTAGTGCACATCTGCTGCCTAATCTGAATGCACGGTGGTTTTCGTTTGTGTACTGGCTGCACAGTTTTCACCTATTGCCGATGATGGATTGTAGCAATTTAAAGCCCACACTCAAGATTGAAATTCCCCTGTTGTGCAAGCATATTGATCTGTCGCCTTTTGTATGCAGTGGCAATAGGACTGCTAAACGCCAGGCATCTGGAATTGATTCACCCTCTCATATTTGTTGCAGTAGTAAGCGCAATAGCCCGGCGATGTGTGAAGTTGCAACTTTGTATCTTGACAGCGACGCGACGGTTTAGCAGCGCCTTGATTGTATCGAGATTTTCGTGCCGCGTAGGTATGGTGGAGCGATCGTTATTGCTGTAGAAGCTAGTAAACGGCAGTTCATAATCTTGCAGTCGATTGGTTGGCGTGCCGCGATTGTACAGCGTGTAAAAGTGTTCACGCCATCGTTCCAGGTGTTGTGATCCAATAGTCGCCAGTTTTTCATTATTGACATGGTGTATAAAACCTTTCTGATAGTAGTTCCCATTTGTACATTGCCGGATGAGACTAATATTATCTGCGCTGATCGTTGACTACTGCATCTGCGTTCATCTGTCTCGCTAGAGATTTGAAAAGATCGTCTGCAGTTGTGTATCTAGAGATTTCTTGTCATTGAACGCAACGGTTGGTTTGATAGAGAAACGGTAGCTCTCTTTTCCGATGTGGCGAGCACGTCAAAAAAGTACCGTTTTTCTATCAAAGTTCAAAGCCGTTGCGTTCAATGACAAGAAAATCTCTGAGAAAATAGCAAACTGCGGACGATTACTTTTTCAAATTTTTGCCTAGCGACGCAGATGCAGTAGTGACGGATCACGCAGATAATAATTAAGTTCATATCGGCAATGTACAAATGGGAACTTCTATAAGAAAAAAGGGTTTACATGTCAATAATGAAAAACTGGCGAGATATCCGACACCGAGCGCCAAAAATGAATGGCGCTGAACACTTTTACACGCTGTACAATAGCGGCGCGCCGAGACCCATCGACTGCAAAGATATGGTGCCGTTTATAGTTTTGGAACCACGACAGCAATTCCTGGCGCGCGGCGCGATCTCGATACAATGCGAGGCGCTGCTGACATCGCGTCGCTGTGGTGCAAATTCAGACTAATACGGCCGGGCTGCTGCGCTTTGCCTATTTGCGAGCAAATATGAGAGGGTGGATGGATTAGGGATGTTCCCGTGGCGTTTAGCAGTCCTATTGCCCCGTCCCGTCTCAAAAGGCAACAACAATGTGTGCTTGCACAACAGGGATGTGAGTTTTGAATTGCTACAATCGTGGCAATAGGTGAAAACTGCCGCGCTGGAAGTGAAAACCACCGTGCATTCGGGGGTCGCGGCGGCGGGTACGCTGAGCCGAATCCGCGTTCTACGCATGTTGGGAGAGAAAGACGCGAATACATTTAGCCTACCGTGCGGCTTTTATTGACTACAAAGCAGGGCTCAGACTGTAAGAGCCGTAGCGGAGAATCATACGAGATTAGGAGTCCGTGAGCCTACCGGGAAGCTGACTTCCCATGATCCGACTTGCACAATCGCTGTGCTGCGTTAACTCGGACCAGTTTTTTCTATCAGACAAGTTTGAAAAGTTCGGTGTGAGCCCACCGTATCAGCTCGCGATAAATCGGGTTAGACTGCTAGGCCTACGCTCTAATTTGGAGGCGCGCGCGCCCGACTTACGACGGCGAAGGGCGGGAACTGCGCGCCCGATCGAGGGGTCGTGCCCCGGGGTATTGGAAACCGGCGTCGTCAAAGACTGCGAACATTGGTTCCATCGTGCTTGCCCATTTGAGGCAATGGCGCAACGACCCTGTTATCAACATTGATGCATCCACAAAAATTGACAATTGCAAATCTGATTCCCTGCAACTACAGATTCATGACAAAGTGTGTATACATATGTATATATATATTCTGCGCGTTTAAAAATGTATATTTATAGATATGTAATATATACATAATATAGGACCCATTCTGTGTGGATAATTTGGAAGATGGGTTGTGTGAGCAAGGACGATTTTAATTGACAAGACGAAAACTTTGCAATGGAATTTTTGCTCATCTTTTTGATTCATTTTTATATTATAATGTATATAGTTGATGCGATGTAAAAATGTATATACCGAAATCATCCCGTAATAAAAATCATGATTACATTGTCTAAAAATTGCCTTAATTAATCAAGTTTAGTAGATGAGCGAGAAAGAAAAAAGAATTTTTTTCACACAAACACACAAAAAGAGAAATGCACTGTAATCATGTATATAACCTGGGCTCAAATTTATAGCTCATTTAGTCTACCTACATTATATTTTATGTGTATTATTTTATAAATTATCTATAAATAATATTAATAGAATTTTCATATATTATTATTTATTAATTATGTATATATTGTATCAATAATGATAATAAACATTATTTCTTATTTATGTTTATATTTTTCATATTTTTGTCCCTCATTTTGTATAAATTATGTATAAATGACCCAAAAAGTTCTGTGACAATTAATTTAGAGTTTCATTTTGCACTCCAAATAAGAAATACAAATCGACAATTTGTGAGCGAGCGTAATATCTTGGGCCGCCCCGCCCTTTTTGCGTGCTCCCTCATGGATCATTGCTCAAATATCGTCCCTCCGAGAAACTTCTACAAACTTTAACTACGAATGAACTGTGTGGCACAAATTATTCAACAACGTATACAAATCCATGTTCTCTGTCAGGGGTAAAAATATTCATCTTGGATGTTCAACTATTTTGAGAACTCTGACACTCGGTTTGGGGGCCACTTCCACTGTGATTTCGCAGTTCTCTAATGACATTTTTAGGCCAAGATATACATTATAAAACATGAGAATTTTTCAGTTACATTGTGCAACACTGGAACGGATTTACCGAAATTTATTCTCAAATCGCGTAATACTGTAGCTTCGATCAATTGCCAAGAAAAGATCGAACTGAGAAGAGCAATACGCGAAAATACCTGTTTTCTTGCATATAGTACAACCTCAAAATATGTACTAGTTCCCGTATTGCTATTTTAAGAAATCACATTTAGTAAATTTGTGCTAAAAAAGTCGAATTTATTTTTTGGACTAGATACCCCTGGTATTTTGAATACCAAGGCGCTTAGTTGTTGTGCAGATTTGTGTATAAAATCTATTTCATGATA